>JAJFZO010000094.1:0-42500 GCA_021397835.1 Moringa oleifera
TTTTTATTTTTTTTAATGTAGTGTGCAATGCAATTCATTAAAAGAAATTTGAAGCTTACATTGGTTTTATTTAGTGGAGTTGCATTTAAAAATTCATCAATGCACTTTTATCCTTAAAATGATTTTCTAGTCCATGAATTATTTAGTGCATCGATGTTTAGTTTTCTTCTCTGAGTAACTATTTGTTATTGTTATCATTGTTCCTATTGTTGCAGTTCTGCTATTTTTGTTATTTTTCTTAATGTTACTGCTAGTACTACTACATCTCGCTAAACTTGCTCTCGCAGGGATTACTGACAGGAGTTTGGCAAGACCTGGTGCAGCATCTACTGCTAGTAAAAATCAGAGAAAAGTTCCACTCGGTCTTCAAAAGCTAGGAAATTTGGACAAAATAATAAACTAACCGAATATGCAGCAAAACTTTTGGGTGCAAAAGTACCTCTCAAAAAAAAGGTTTGATAGTTTTACCTTTTTGAATAACTGTTGTGACATTTTTTGGTTTTATTATAACGTTCTAATTACTTGCATCTTGTGTATGATCTTTATCACATGTAAACTTCACCATCCAACTTTTAAATTTTACCTGTTGAAACGCTATAGAGAACTACCATGTACTAGTAGAGGAATAGAGGGGGCTTTTCTAAAGGAGTTGCAAGACCTTTCATATCATTGCATCTGTTGTTTTCTTATTGCGTTTATTCTGGTGATGCATTTTCTGTCCAACACTGTGACTCCCTTGATTATTTGCCTCCAACTAAAGGTTTATGGTTATCACACCCTGCTCACTCGGCTATCTTATTGTGACTTTTTGATCAATCCTTGGGTTTTTGGTCTACTTTATGTTTGTAAAATGGCCATCATGGTATTAAAATAAAAAGAAAACAAGATGTATCTGATTTTCGTCCATGATAATATTTTTTGCTGCTTATGTTTGTTTCTTCTTAAAATCCATTGAGCCCCAGTTGATAGCATAAGCCAAGTATTGAATGTGAGGTAAAACTGGTAGTTCTGCTGGGTAGTTAGCATCATTTATGCATTTTTTTTTTCCAAAGATAACATTTAGTTTGGCTCATCTTATGTTATTCATGTAAACAGTTTTCTGTTGGCAGCTGATGTTAGTACTATAAATACACTATCTTTCCTTATATATATATATTCAGACGGATAAGTTATTATCTTTTCTTATAAAAAAATATACTAGTTTAAGATTTGATATTTTAATTTTATGATACATCAACTTAGCATTGGGTCTTGATCATCCTTATCCTTGCCAGTCTTGGTGCTTGAATGTTGCTAACTTATTCATCAGTTTAGTTTGCTATTTTTGTCTTAGCAGCTCAGCTGACTCTTTTAATGAGTTTGAAACTTGAAATGGATATATCAAGTTGGTAGTTGATAATATTCCATCTTAGCTACGAAAAATATTTCTTTTATTTTCTCTTATTTTTCTATAATCAAGTACATTGAGCCACTAGTATATGGTGTTTTTGATAGACTAAGCACCCAAGAAATTCTCATTTTGCTGCATTCTTCTTGTATGGTGTGGTGGCAATCATTTTCTGATGCTTTGCTTGGTGTAATCAATGTGCGAAGTTGTGGTGTTTTTGTAGAGAATTTTTGGTAAATGCATCTGCTAAGCTGATGGCTGATACCGTATTCTAGATGGCATCTTCTACTTCACTGTTATTATCAGTGCTGGTATCATATCCTTAATATAATTGATTTGAAACTTGATCACCATCTTTATTTTTGTCAAATTTAAGTTTTTTATATATTTTTCTACTTTCCAGTTTATATAGTATCCTAATTTGAAAAAAAATTATGGTTAGTTCATGGTTTAGCACTTTTATCTTTCTGTACTTTTGGGGATTTTTGAGAATTCACTCTTGAAAGAATTCTGCAGCAAAAATTGTTGAATGAGCTTGCCATGGTAAAAGATGATGGAACTGTACAGTTTGATGTTCCTGGAGATATTAAGCCAGAGAGCCTTGATTTTGGAACTGGAGTTGTTTATAATGGAGGTACTGATGAAGGACCTACTGATATGACAAAAGCACAGGATATGCCTCCACCTCCACTACAAATAGTCATGCTTATTGTTGGAACACGAGGGGACGTACAACCGTTTGTTGCCATTGGAAAACGTTTACAGGTTAAATTCATTTTTCATTTATGACAGAAATGTTAATGAAGTGCTTCCATGATCTGTTTCATGTGTTTTCATGCGGTATTGACCATGTTTCTATTCCTCACTTCCTGATCATTAAGCTGGCTGCATGCTGGTGATAACTTCCTTCATCTGTCTTTTATGGTTGAGAGAAGAAAATTATTTCACGATGATTAATTGGGCAGAATTTTACTCGATCTATGCATCTAGTCCTTGCTAAATTGTTTAGTTTCTTTCTCTATTTTTGCTATGACTGCAGGGGCAATGATTATTTTATCCTTAGATTTTTCTGATTGTAATTTCAAGGTGATGTAAGACTCCTCTCTACTTCTTGATATTTGTTTATATTTTAAGGCTGTGCTGTCAGCATATTTGATGCTAAGGTTTAACGCAAGCTGTGATGCCAGCATATTTATATTTGATGTAATAGTTTTCATGGTTCATTATAGTTTGTGGCCGTTGTCTGTAGGGCCCTTGAATCGTTTGTCCTATTAGTTGTTTGTCAGTTTGAAGGTGCTTATACATCGTTGAACTCACTCATTTTGCTTTTCAATGAAATATTCTTATCATCCATGCATCGACTGAAGTTGATTTTCTTTTTCTTTCTTTCTTCAGGAAGATGGCCATAGAGTTAGATTAGCGACTCACAGAAATTTCAAGGATTTTGTCTTGACTGCTGGTTTGGAATTTTTCCCTTTAGGTGGAGATCCAAAAGTTCTTGCTGGCTGTAAGTGTCTGGTTCTTGTTTTAAATTCATTGCGAATAGGGTGTTTGCTCTAGAGTGATCGACACATGCATAGGTGGATGTTTACTTATTCTTTCCCTAGTTGGGTGTTGAAATTTATATCATCCATTGTGTACTAGTTACTGCATATTCTTTTATTGCAGATATGGTCAAAAATACAGGTTTCCTGCCATCAGGACCTTCCGAAATACCTATTCAAAGGAATCAGATGAAGGAAATCATATTCTCTTTGCTTCCAGCATGCAGTGATCCCGATCCTATTTCTAATGTTTCCTTCAGTGTAGATGCAATAATTGCTAATCCTCCAGCTTATGGTTAGTTTTGTTGCCTACCTCCATGCTGCTTCATGTTGTTTTTCAAGGATAAATTGGTTTTACAACTGCTGAACTTACTTGTGATCAATAAATATAATGGGCTTTTTTGCTGATAAGCGTATAGATCTCATATATATATATATATATATATTGGTGGTTGAACCCATGTTTGTTTGGCAGATGATTTGGAAATTTTATTCTAATGGAGAACATCCGAAGATAACGTTAGGTTTCAGGTTATGTCTATTGTTCAGCTAGATGAAAATATGACATCTATTTGAAACCTGAAAAACATGGGTTTAGAGATCTATGGGAGTTTAAGAAAGGACTGAATGGACAGGACCAGATACCTGGAAAGCATCATCTTACATCAAATTGAAATCTATAGGTCAATACTGTTCATCTTTGGTAGCCAATGTTGCTTAGTGCTTGTCTTGTAGTTCTAGTCTGCAAATTATGGCAAACTGCACCTTTATGTGCATAAAAAAGAATGCTTTATTGTGTCACTGTTGGGAGAAGAAGCCAAGTCTAGGTGGTAAAAGTTTTTTTCTTTTTGTTTGGTTGTTGGTGTTGTTGTTGTTGCATGTATGATGCTATGTCTACTTGGTTCACCTTTTAGAGAAACGAAGCCTGTGATTGTGAGAAAAGAAAATGATTGGGAAGAAAGCTTCTTTTAAAATGAAACAAGTACAAGAAAATAGTATGACTTTTGAATTTAGTAGAATTGAATAATTGTAGACTTTATATGCTGGAATTGAGCTTTTGATATTGTTGTGTGTGTGCTCCCAAGAAACAGAGTGGCATCTCTGAATCATCAGGAAGTATGGATTTTTTACTTTCTGATCAAATACTACATGGATTTGATTTTAGTGCTGTGGATTTTGTTCATTGGGCTTAGGTTTTGATTTTGATTGAAGAATTTCTTGCTTAACCTTGCTCGCAATCATTTTAAAGAAGAATATGAAAAATGGACATCTTATATGAATAGAGTTGGCGGTGAAAGATTTGATGGTATTGAACTTGAATAGAAATTGATCTTACATTTTTAAACAAGAAATGGAATCCTGTATAAAGCACAATTGTAAACTTTTTGCGTTGTGGAAGGTCAGCCTTGAAGTTGAACCTTTTCAAGGAGTTGGTAAGCAAATTGGTCTTGTTAACTTACATGAGATGATTAGTGGGCATGAGATGTTGGAGAATTAGTTAGATGTAGTTGATCTTGTAGCTATCGAAAGCATGCCATACTTTAATATTTGATGAGTGCTTGACGTTAATTACATACTCAAAAGCACATTGAGATGATGGTCTGATCATAGTCTTATGTCCATATTAATACTCTGTTTATGTCATCAAAATTCTATTGCCAAAGCTGAAATTGAATATTGTATGATGTATATTTTCTCTTTTTCATTTTGATTTTTGCACAACTAATATGTGATAATATGCACTCAAGGCATACACATGTTGCAGAGAAGCTAAAAGTACCTCTTCACATATTCTTCACAATGCCGTGGACGTAAGTGTTGTTGAATCTGGATATTGTGGTTCTATGGGAATTGGTGATCAAAGGCCTTTTTTTTTTTTCTTGTTTTTGTTTTAGTTTTAGTTATGAATGTACATATTGAAACCGCTTAAACAGCTAATCATGTGTGTTCATCCCTCCAATCACTTGATATGTTGGTTCATATGGACTAATCGAACTTTCATATTTTAATGAAAACCAGGCAGATCAAATTGAGTCTCATGGAGATATTTGTTTCATTTTTCTCAGGCCTACTAGTGAGTTTCCCCATCCTTTGTCTCGTGTTAAGCAATCGGTGGGCTACAGAGTGAGTTCAACTTACAGCTTTATTAATCATATCATTGGTCTTTGTATCTAGACTGACTCATATTTGCATAATTTCTATTGTAGTTTTCATATCAAATTATTGATGCATTAATATGGCTTGGGATACGGGACATGATAAATGAGCTGAGGAAGAAACATCTTAAGTTGAGACCTGTCACTTATTTAAGTGGATCCTACAGTTCTCCTCTTGATGTGCCTTATGGATATATCTGGAGTCCTAAACTTGTTCCCAAACCTAAAGGTCAGTTTTTTTTTTCTTATGATAGAAAACATAAAGGTCCATTATTAAATTTATTTATAATCAATTCCATTGAGTTTGTCCTGACCTTATAGGATGCCAAAACAAAATAGTAAACTTCATGTTGTTATCACCTTACAGGTGAAAAATCGTGCTCTTGAGATGGCAAGGGCAATGGAAAATGAGGATGGGGTAACTGGGGCAGTGAAAGCTTTCTATAAGCATTTTCCTGGCAAAAAAGTTGAGCCTGAAGCCAAGTCAGCCGCCATTCCACCAGGATCACGATCACGATCACGATCACGAATTTTTTCCATACGGCATTGTTTTGGCCATTCACGAGTTTCAAGTTTTATTTTTCTTTTTCTTCTTTTGTGTGTGGGAATTCATTTCCCTGTGGCTATTGTATATTTGTGCAACCACAAACTCATGTTGTAGAAGTTATATCAAGGTTGGCGTGTAACTTGGTAGTTCATGTGAGGGTTCCATAGTGAGAATTATGTTGTTTTAATGAGCCACTGCTTTTTGTTACTGTTGGAAACCAGCTTGCATAAAACAATTAAAGTGCAAATTTTTTTTGAAGTATTTTTTTTAATGTCGAATCAAATCTCAATTGTTGAAACAGACTTTAAATTTTTATATTTGAGTTGATACGAATCATTTTTTAACGAAATTTTTTTTTTGTTAATGGTAATTAAATTTTAATCAAAAATAATATTGAGATTTAATTATTTTTTTATTCTTTATTATTCTTGTTCTTTTATTTCGTCTTGCTATGAAAAAATAACTCAAATGATGCTAAGCAACATATTTTTTCACGTAGCAAGTTAATGAAAATAAAGCGAAGTCAATAATGATTATATTTACAGTTGATTTGATAAAGATGGAGGGAGAGAGAGAAATCATCAACTTACAAGTAGATATTTAGGTTAATTAGGTGTTTGATGGATGAGAAAGTAAAGAAAGAAAAATAAAAATTTTAAGGCAAAGATAAAGTTGGGAGATGGAAGGAGAGAGAAAAGCTAGTAACATCCATGGGTTTTTGACAACAAATTTTTGGGTTTTCAAGCAATGAATTGTGGGTTTTCCTAAAGAGAGAAAGGGAAAGATTTGTGGAGAGAAAAAACCAAATGCACCGAAATGAAGTAAAAAGTCATTAATGCTCTTCACTTTATATATTTTTTGACGTCGTCACATTTTAAGGTTTCTTTCAATAACTAATGAAAGATCAAGGTTGATTATATCATTTTTTGAATAATAGGATTTAAATTATAACTTGGAGTATATTTAAAGGTTTTTTAGAATATTTATCTTTCTTTTATTATAAAGACTATATTGTCTTTATTTTTGGTTGAGCTAATGTTTTTACTATTACTGACATGCAGAATAAAACACACATTTTTTTTTTTGGCAACACAATGCAATTTAGTGTACTATGCTGACACCTAAAACCATACCTTTTTTTTTTTTCATGTGCTTATCAACACTAAGTGAAAACAAATTCATTCTACCACCTTCTGTCTTGGATTTTTTTTTTTTTTTTTTACAAATTAGTTAGATCTTAATATTGTTGAAGGTGGTTTGCATGCATTGAGTGGTGGATTTTTACATTGTGGAAGATACGTGCATGGTTTATGAGTGGTGATATTTAATGGAGAAAATGATTAACCCACTAAAGAACTGGTGATGAGGTTAGATAGATTTCTTGAAATTTCTATCAAAGACGTACATACATGGTTCATGTGTCCATGACTATTTTTTTTTTATGTTGGACATTCAACTAAGACCTATTTCATGAATATAATTTCTAAGTTTGTTTAAAGATGATTTTGTGGTAATGTGTGTGTTCTTGGGTAGAATTTTTTTTTTTTTTTTTGCTAGGTTCATTTTTCTCGTGATACTTCATGTTTGAGTTCTACGTTGAACCAACACTGGGTACTTATTTTTTTTAAGAGGATATAGTGTATATGAATATGCAACAACTTTTAAAATGTATTATATATATCCATGTTGATTTTGTGCATGTTAAGTTGGTTATATTGGATGGCAATTATTTAATATGTACTGATAGTGATTTGTATTTGATGGTAGTAATTTTTCACAAACAAGCTATTGTTTGCTTTGTAATTATCATAGTTGCCAATTGTGACTTGTTTGACAATATTGTAATTAGTAATGACTTATTAAGACATGTGATTATCATGATGTGAAAAATATTAATGACAAATTTTTACGAGCTATGGTTATTTAGTATGTGGTAATAGTTTTCTGTCATGTTGACAAGGTGATTTAACATATAGTAATAGCATAATGCATGTAGAGTGATTTTAAAGGCTACTACCATGTTAGTGAGTATGACTAATGATATTTGAGCATTAGTGTCATTCAATGGAAAATAGGATGAAGATGGCTCTAATTACATATATTTTGGCATTATTGTTCAAATTAAATGAGTGTCGGTCCTAAGGAGCTGCACTTACAAGAAGTTAATAGAGTAAGAAAAATTATTTTTAAACGCTAATTGTTTCAACTATGAAATTAAGTTGGACACCTTTATTAAAATTAAATGAAGAAAAGCTATTGACGAAGCTGACGAATGATAATAATGTCAAAATTTTTATTAGTTAACCATACAACAATTTTTATAAGGGCCATTTGTTAACTTGTACCAAAATATATAGTACAAGATACAAATGCACATGAACATGTATGTGGTGTTAAAGGATACATTGATGAGGATGCAGATATGGTGCCAAAAGGGCTGGTCAACCTATATCCCATCGTGTTAGTAATGAGGAGGAAGATGTACTACCAAAGATGGTTGATCAATTCAATTTCTAAGGTGGTAGCAATGAGGTAGGTTTATATATATATTTTTGATGATTACAATATGAATGACATAAATGCTCATGATGTAGAATTTGAAAGATTTTGTGATAAGGTGAAGGTAACTAATACTAGGAAAAACGATGAAAGAGTGTGGCTTAATACTAATGCAAAGATTAGGAATGAGTCGAATCATGTGAGGACTTCTAATCTCGACCATAGTAGGTCATTGGATCATTTGGTCAATGATGTTTTGAACGATGGGGTTGAGGATAGTTTGAATGACGTTGAAATACGTTATCCTATCTTAGGAGCATAAAATTATAACATTAAGGAAATGGTTGCCCTAGAAACAGTTGATCTAGCATACGCTCTTAATAGTGGTAAATTCTTCCTCAATAAGAAGGATTTAAAATGTGCACTTGAGTTGTATACATTGTCAAAAAATTTTAAGTTTCGGATATTGAAGTCCAATAAATTAGTATTTATAGTGGCATGTGAGAATACTTATGTGAGTTAAAAGTTCGTGTAGTGAGAGCACAACAGGGATCATGCTTTCAGATAAGAAGGTGTGATTACAAGCACATGTGCACAATAGAGTTCATAGGAGTCATTATCAGGCTAGTACACACTTAATGGAGAGGTAACTATGTGAATGGTCACATCTTGAGACCAAAAGATATAGTTAATGACATGAAGATTATGGATGGAATTTAGATATTATGCAAGGCATGGAAGGCAAAAGAGCATGCTTTGCCTTTAACATATGTGGACCCAATTGAGTTGTATCAATAACTCCTTTCTTTTCTGTTACATGCTTGAGCAAACTAATCCAAGGTCCAAAACTAAGATAAAGACTAATGACAGTGGAAATTTTAAGTACTTTTTCATGTTATTGGGTTATTCACTTAGGGGATTCCATGCAGTGATTTAGCTAGTCATTTCGATCAATGGTAATCATTTGAAATAGGGATGTTTGTAATTGCTTGTAAAGATAGTAATGAGTAGATTTACCCATTACCTTTTGGCTATGAAGATTTTATGAATGAAAACTCTTAAGAGTGATTTTTGAAATTTAGGAAAATTGTATTCACAAAGTACAAAAATTTTGAACATCATTATCATGAGAATTTGAGAAAAAGGTGAATTGTGTCAAGGATGAAAAATCTGAAATCTCTTTTTTGAAAATCATGTATGAATATGAATCATGTCGAGGATAGAAGGTCGAAAAATTATCGTTGTAGAAAACTAAAATTCGAAAACTGTTTTCATAAGAATCAAAATGAATGTGAATCGCATTGAGAATAAAAGGTCAAGAAATTCTCATCATAGGAAATTGAAGATCCAAAAACTATCATCACAAGAATATAAGACGAATATCAATAAATCAAGGATGAAAATTTAGAAAAGCTATCATCACAAGAGATTGCAAGTCCAAAAACTATTATCATAGGAATCCAAGACAAATGTGAATCGCGTTAAGGATGAAAATTCTAAAATTTAAAAGTACACGTCAAGTGCGGATCACGTTAAGGATGAAATTCTAAAAGTTATTATCATAAGCATCTAAGACAAATGTAAATCACATTAAAGATCGAAGTTTCGAAAACTATTTTCATGGGAATCTAAGACTAGTGAGAAGCACACCATAGAAATAAAGATTTTATTATCTGGTGTTAGGAAACGTACAATGTGCAGTCATTTCTATGATTGCAAGATGGTTGAGAATCACATCTTGAATCATGAAATCTTCACTTTAAAAAGAATTTCTTGCTACAAGAGAATGCAAGAAAAGGCAATGATGGATGATTCAAGAGCGAAATTAGTTATCTTGAAGTCTTTGTTCAAACTCTAATACTCAAAGTATGAATCAAGAGGTACAGCTAGACACTTAACACTTTACTCGAGGGAATCAAGCTAAGTACATAAGGCTTACTACCACTGTAGATCAGGATTTTGATTCATCAAGATTTTTATTCATTAAAGATTATGACTCTTCAAAATTTACTTTCATTAGGAGTTAAGTTCATCGGAATTTATATGCATCAAAAGTTATGTTCATCTTTATTAATATTCATAAGGAGTTTAGTCATCAAGTTTTCATCATGTTTTAGTTCATTTGGGCTAAGCTTCACTAACACTTAATAATTTTATTGGCTTCAACAAGTTAAGACTTTATTGAGAATTTTACAATTCAGTAACATCATTGGCATATTTTACTTCAGTAGCGAATTAGTGTTAAGTGTTAAGACTTATAGCGTTTAGTCAGTTTTTGTCATTGTTAAAGGTTATTTAGATGAATAAGCTAGTCCGGGATCATACTAGAGCAAAGATTGTAGAAGAACAAGAACGAACATTTCATAAAAAAGGAGAGTTTGTGCAAACAGATTTGAAGAACAAAAGGAAAAGCAATACAACAGGTTAAAACAACATTTGAGGCAGTGTCTTGAACGGCTAGAGTTAGAACATCTAAAGTAGTAGTGGGCACTTCAAGCTTGGGAGTTAGAGTAGTACAGTCGCAAGAATTAGTTAGTGTGATGTCTCTTTTGTAAGTTTAGGAGCTAGCTATTAATTGTTGTCAACTAGTAACACCTTAAATTCTTCAAAATTTATTGATGAAAACTTTGTTAGAGGCGCCACTTGCACCCAATCCAAATAAAGCATGGGAAGCTTGCCTTTAATTTCTTCCACGAGTCTTCTTTGTATGAGCTAATACAAGTGGGATGTCTACTTCCTAATCTTTGACTTGTATTCATTTGATAGTTGAACTCATTGATAACCCTTGATTAAGATTACTCTTAAACTTTTCTAACTTTCTCCAAATTCTTAGTGTCAACTCATTCTTGACATGGTTGATCTAGCATCAATGTTAGCATGACTTTGTGATAGCTCGAGCTTGGTGCTATCAAGATCTGCTTTGATCTCTACTAAAATATTTTTCAGTCATTTTATTTCAGTAGCATTGACTTACACCTTATTAACAACATCTTTAATTAACTTATTAGAAGCTTCAATCTCTGTCACATAGTAATAAAGTACGACCTTGGTGTGATTGTACTTATTAGTGAGAATGGACATACATTAGATAAACCATCAAACAAGATGATAAGGAGGGTTAGTTAGATTAAAAAATTTAAGACCCGATGTAACATTTCAAAGATTGGAGAAGTAAACTAGATCAGGAAGAAGAACTTACACAGCTGAAACTCATTATGGTGTTATCTAAAAATAGATCATTGCTTTTTGACTCATACTTTTTTTGGTCCTTAGGCAAACTAGACTTGTACACCCATTCCTGCATGAGGCTTAGGTGGTTCAGGCTTCTATCAATAGAGAGGTTCTAGTTTGGGAGAAACCAATCTTGCTTTTAGAGTTATGGAGGACTAAAAAGTGGCATAGGTAGTGCATCTATACAATCCCATCCTTAGGATCATTCATGGCTTTTACCTTCCTTTTGGCGTACTGCTTGCTCGATGGGTTGGCCTTAGTCTTTTTCAATATAACTAGGTATATTGAGCATAATATTTTGGATCCAATTGAAGTGATTAAGATGCTATGGAAAGCTAAGTGATAGCTCTACAACTTTGAAGCTTTATGCATTTGATGATTCAACCTGAATTGGATCAAAATCAAGGTTGATTTGCATGATACTGAAACAGAGTGACTGGCAATGTAGTTGTAGTACTTTGAGCATAATTTACTTGTCTAAACACTAAATGAAGCAATTTAAAAGGTGCTTAAAGGATGAAATATAGATCTACAATGATGAAGTTTTACGTCTTCAAAGATTAGCACAATATCAGGTCAAAAATCAAGGTAGACATCACATGATAGAACGGGTAAGTAGTTATCCTTCTTTACTACTTTGAGCATAACTTCCTCATTTGTGATTCAAAAAATGAGGTGATTTTAGTGGAGTTGAAAAGGTAAGAAAGAAGGCTACAACTTTCATGTTGAGAGTAAGTCGAGATTTATAGTACAACCATGCCAAATTACTTGGGCAAATCCCTCTCTATAGCAGGTTTTATATTGAAATGAAATCCCATGTTAATTAAACGTAAAGTTTGTACTATATTGATCTTACATTACTTGGATACCAAGAGTTGCACCCTCTAAGATCCTATAAGTAGAGGTGATCAAAGGAGGGAGGAGAGAAAAAAGAAAGGAGAAAGATCTTCGCTTGCATATAAAAAAATAAGGTAAGAATACTTCATATGATTTTAAGTGAGTGGGTCTTGAGCACTTGAGAGCTTTCCCAATTTTAACTCTATTATTGATGGAGGAATAACAGGGATTAAGATCTATCTAATAGGGCGAACAGGTATAAAATCTCATCCTCAGGTCTCATTTCAATTCTTATACAAATTCTTGTTTCGAATCTTTTAATTCTTTAGGAGTCTAATAAAAATCGCTCGATTGATTAAAGTCTTAACTTTTTTGCTGTCTTGATACTTTCTTGGTTGTTTATGGGTTTCTTTTTGCTTATGTCCAATGTTATTATCACATTCACACACCCATGATTTCTGTATAAATGAATTTTAGATTAATGAGGTAGGTCAATAGTAGTCCTTTCGCAGATTTCTGAATAAAATCATTTTATCTTGGGAATTGAGGATGGAAGTTTCCATATTCTCATTTTCTGCCCAAATGCATCATATTGATCATTCTTTAATTACTTCAAGAAAGTAAGAATCTTTCACTGCATTTCATTAAGATTCGAAGATCAGGTAATAATTGATGCTTTTGATCTTAAATAAAACTATTTTAAAAATGAAGACATGACAATAGTCATAATAAAAAATTTTCATCATTCATGTTTTGATCAAAAAGTATTCTTTATAATTGTTAATGTATTGCTTTGAACGAGAATCAATTTTGAGCTTCTTTCATGACACCTGATCGAATATGTTTTTGTTTAATCAGTGCTAATTTGAGGCCGTTTGTGGGGGTGCTAATTCTTTCTAATATGTAACTGACTCTTGAAACCAAAATTCTTGCTAAAGTTATACCATCACCTTTAAATTTTTCATTTTACTTTCCTTTGGTTATTTTATAAAAACGATTTGAAAAAAAAAATAAAAGTAATTTTGATGGCGAATCACACCATAAAAAAGATTGGTGATGATTTTTGTTTTCTTTGATCTTTATCGAAAAGTTAAGTAAAATAAATTTCAAAATTCATCGATCTCCAAATCCAAAACTAAAAAGAATTTTTTTTTTCACTTTGAGTTCCTTTTGGGCATTGTCATGACAGATGTCTTTGAGGAGCCCACTAATCTGCCACGAATATGTGAAGTTGACCATACCATTCCTTTGGAGGAAGGAACTAAAGCTATAAACATGAAACCTTATTAATTGTCTTCCTTTCAAAAGATGAAAATAGAGCATCAAGTTCAAAATATGTGGAATGCAGGACTAATTCGACTTAACACTAGTCCCTCACCTATGCTACTAGTGAAGAAAAAGATGGGATGTGGTGCTTTTACACAAACTAACGAGCACTTAATGCCACCTCTATCAAGTATCGCTTTCCAATCCCCACGATAGATAACATGTTAGATGAGCTATGTGGTGTTGCTTTCTTTAGCAAACTTGATCTCAGAGTAGGGTATCACCAAATACGAGTAAGCAATCTTGACGTACCAAAGATATTTTTTTCGCACACATAATGGCCATTATGAATACTTAGTGTGCCTTTTGGCCTTTTGCAATGCTCCTTCCATATTTCAATGTGTGATGAACTCTATCGTTTGTCGTCATTTATGTATATTTATTTTAGTATTTTTTAATAAAAATTCGATATATAGTTCTCTCACAACTAAAATTTCATATCAAAAAATTCTTGATGTGAAATGGAGGAGAAAACTCTTCTATTTGAACATTTTAAAAATAAAATTAAAGTCTTCACCAATCTTTTATATGGCATGATTGGTTGTTAATTTTTTATTTTTGAAAATTTTAAAAGAAAAACAAAAACAAGGAAAGTTAAACTAGCCTTATTTTTCAAAAAAATGAGTCTGAAAGTCATTTATGTATAAGGAAGAATTAACACCTTACAATACCCAAAAGATGCCTATTTAACGAAATATTCCTAGTGTTTGAAATCAATTGAAGTTAATTTTTTTTTTTTTTTGCAATTGATATATGTAGGTATGCAAGATACTTTAGAGAGCACGAGACTTCATAATTATTCCTTTTTACACACTATTAAAAATATCTATCAAAGAACGAAAGAGCTTCGACATCGTTAGGTTTTGGTCTTCAAACCAAAGAGAAAATGCAAATACCATGTACAGGTATTTTGGGCAGATGTGGGAACTTACTATCATTGTTCCATCCCATGCATTACTAAAGACATTTTTAGAGATTAAATTAGTTTTGGCATGCCGAACTTTTCGTCCTCAAATGTAAGGAAATATAATTTTAAAGAAGCTTGGGTCTCACCATTGCTTAAACCCTTACTTTCTAAAACCAAACATATTTTATTTTTAAAAAATATAGGTCACACTACTGTGGTTCATTTAATCCTTAAAAAATTTGTAAACATGTACGAAAATGGCTTAATAACATGTGAAAAAAAATCAAACAATATTAATGACATAAATCGAATAAAAACTAGCACTAATTTGGCCAAATGCAACTTTAATGCTCAATTACCGGTTCAAATTCCCGAATGAAGAAACCAATAAAGCCAATATATATATACTCCGAAAACAACTTAGATCTATGGGTATGCATTTCAATGGGAAAATGTGACTCGTAAACTTAAAATTCTAGTGGAGTTTCTTTAATTCTTCTATGATGTTTCTCTTTAGCAGCAGAAATTTTAAAGCTAACAACTTAGAAGGTAGTAATGCAATCAGTCACGTTTTCGATGCCACTTAATGGATGCATGTGTATGGAAACAAATCTTGCCATCTAGTATTTCTGCTTTTCCTTCCCTAGAATCAGAAAGTAAGGCCACTTTCGTGAATTGACTGAATCATGCAGTTTTTTTTTTTTGGCCTTTTTTCTTTTCCATCAAGGCATTTTGACAAAGGAGCCTGTTAATTCTTTATTCACTTTGATAGATTTTCCCCCCATGTTTGTAAAATTTAAACCAGCCAAATGAAGTCTACCTTTCAAGGATATAAATATAGTTAAAAAACTAAAAATCATCTCATTGAAAAAGACCATTTCAACGAAGGCTTCACCGTCAACCCTTAATATCCAATCAATCAAGTACCTTTCAATTGGATCTTTCTGCTATTCTGATTAGGTTATTTATGATTTGTAGAATACAACGTAGCAGAGAATTTAGGTAAGCAAGAGAAAAAGGACAAAGCAAGCCAAAGGAACCAAACATGAAACAAGAAACACATTCTTGGATAGAAAAGAAATAAGAATGCCCATGAGATGAAAGCTTTCAGAGTATCCTTGATGCTTTCCAATTAAAGAGGTGGTATTCAATAGATTAAATAATTGAAACATGACTAAAGAATTACTGGGGCCAACCTTATTACTGATTGATCTAAGAATGCTCCACCAAGCTTGTATGAATCCTCCAATTGACGATCTTAAATAGTTCAATAAACCAAGAATCTCACTAAACGTAGGAGTAGACAATCTGAATTTCAAAGCTTAAAGAAAATGTAAAGAGATAAAGGAGAAAGGGAGGAAGAGATGGCTGCTATGGAGAGAGTTCTCTCTTGAGGGGAGAAAATTGAATGAGCCCCTTTGATCTTAGTAAGCGAAAACAAAATGAGAATCCTCTTGGGGTTTTTAAGCAACAATAGCATAAAAAAAAGTCTCCATTTTGGGATGGGGGTAGAAGGTTTCTTGGGTGAGAAAAAATTGAATGTGCTTCCTGAAAATCTACTCCCCTTTCTTTTGACTCTTGCCTTTGTAGACATCTAATTCCCTATCCTCCCCCCCCCCCCCAAAAGATGATAGAACGTACCAAAGGAAAGCACTAGAAGGTGCGTAGAGAGATAGGACCCAAATCCTTGTTAAGGTAGCAACACCAAAGTCTAGGCATGAAGCTCTAGGTCGGGATCGAGCAACATAAAGATGGAGATCAAGGTCAACACCCTTCACCAATTGCCAAAGTGAAAAGCCATCAGCTTAGGTCGGGAGCAAGGATGTCAATCAATCGACTGCAAGATGGCATGAAAGAATAACTTGGACCAGGATCGAGAATGACGGGCCATAAAAGAATGACACGGGTTAGGATCAAATAGTGAACTCAAAGCAGGGTGTTGAGACGATGGTGGAGGTCTGTATTCAAGGCTAATGGGTGAAGAAAGTGTTTCACCAAATACTATGGTGTTTTGGCATCATGCCTCTCATTCACATGGCTTGAAGGGCCACAAGAGTACAATCTTAAAAAAAAAAAAAAAGAGAAAAAAGAAAAAGAAATCTAATGAAGTTGAGGGAGCAGCACCAGTTAAAGCAGGATCAGCAATAGAAGGATTAGTCACTACAAGATTTACTACAATGTTTAGGTTGGGAGTGAAAGTCTTATAAGCAGAGAAAGTAGGTTGTGGTCTCAGGGCCTCGATGTTAACAACAGGCATCTCGACCACTAGTACTAGAATTTCAACAACATCAAGATTAGATTATGTCGCCAAAGTTTTCACGACATTAAGATCGGGCATTGGCACTGGAATTTCAATAATACTAGGAGTAAATTTGAGGGCTAGAATTTTAACAACACGAGCAGTAGAAATGGGCTGTGGAATTTCAAGAACACTTGGACCAGTGATTGCTCCACCCTTTTGGTGCACCAATCTTAAGACCGAGCTTGATGTCAAGAGCTACTAGGGGCACTCCCAAGAATCCCGAGTCCCATTCGGGCCTCTCACGTCGGATTTCCCCTGTAAGGTTCTTTAGGAGTGGAAACAAGTTCGTCGTTTCCTTGGCCATGATATCATTGAAGAACTCTGAATCTTTATGTTGTTATCCTAGACCGACAGTCTTTCGGTTCTTTCCTACTTTTCTTTCTCAAGTTTCTTCAGCCGCTTTTGATGGGGTTAACTTCTTTTTATATTCATCTTCCCTTCTCCAGCTTCCTCTTTCTTCCTTGATCTCCGTGATCTCTTTTTCCTTGTGCCATGGTCCATCATGGCTTCCTAATAGCTCACGTAATTCCTTACTGGAGCCATACCTTGATTGAGGTGGCATTGGGGTCGGGTAGTAGACCTTCAGGTTTAAGACCCAAGGTTAATGGGCCAAAGGGATCCCCATAACAGGTTGAGCCTTAGTATGTATTTAACCTTATCCCAATATCTTCTCCCTTTTAAGGGATTTTGCGACACATGAATCTATCGCTAAACTAATGATCAACATGAATCAGTTGTTAAACTAATGATCAACATAAATTTATGATTAAATTAACTACTGATTAGCGATTAATAGATCTATCATTAATATAATAATTTTTAAAAAATTAATTTTAAATTATAACTAAATAAAAAAATAAAAAATTAAATAAAATTCATAAAACAATATAATATATTTTATTCTCATCAATACAATATTCATACAAAAAATTACATCTAATTATTAGGCGTGCTGGGGATGTCCATCGACAGCCGACAGGTTCGGGACTGGGACCCCCGTGCCCAGCCCTCAGAGCCAATCCTTTTCTCGAGGTTACAGATTTATTTTTTCGACTTCTCCTGCTTACATTGTTCCATCAATAAGAGGCTGTTCACCTTGGAGACCTGATGTGGTTATGAGTATGACTGGGCATGGGGGGCCCTCTGCCCTCTAGATTTTCAAGGGTCATCGGGGGCACACCGGACACCACGCGATGCGGTGCTTTTCCACCCGCTGGACCCTACCTCCAACTGAGCCGTTTCCAGGGTGGGCAGGCTGTTAAATAGAAAAGATAACTCTTTGCGGGGACCTTGTCGACGTCTTCAGACCCCCTAACATTACCGTCAGCCGCCACGTCCCAGTTTTAAAATTTTAACTAGATCTCCTTTCGAAGCTCGCACCGAGGCGCTATCCAACGGGCTTCCCTCGTCTCTTAGGATTGACTAACCCATGTGTAAGTGCCTTCACATGGAACCTTTCCCCTCTTCGGCCTTCAAAGTTCTCATTTGAATATTCGCTACTACCACCAAGATCTGCACCAATGGCCACTCTGTCAGGCTCTCGCCTCTGGTTTTGTGGCGACCACCGCGCCCTCCTACTCATTGGGGCTTGGCCTTTGCCCCAACGGTCAGGTATAGGTCACGCGCTTTAGCGCCATCCATTTTCGGGGCTAGTTGATTCGGCAGGTGAGTTGTTACACACTCCTTAGCGGATTTTGACTTCTATGACCATCGTCCTGCTATCTAAATCGACCAACACCCTTTATGGGTTCTAGGCCCTTGCTCCACAACGTTCCCAATTCACCAGCAAATCTCGTCACTATAAGTATGAAACTCGATTTCTCACCAAGTCTCACGCATTCGTTTTCATATCTAACTCATGCGTTTTTGCCTTGCTAGCATGGTCCTCCACACTTGTAAGTCTGGGCATGGAGCAAGACTCACCATGCCTATGCCTTGGTACTCAGATTCAAGGGTTTGATAGTAGGCAACTATCTTAACATCGAAAGTTGATAGGGCAAAAATTTGAATGATGCAAAGCCAGCACGATGGTCTTACGTTCCGTCGAGTTATCATGAATCATTAGAGCAACGGGCGAAACCTGCATCGACCTTTTATCTAATAAATGCACCCCTTCCAGAAGTCGGGGTTTGTTGCACGTATTAGCTCTAAAATTACTACGGGTATTCGAGTAGTAGGTACCATCAAACAAACTATAACTGATTTAATTAGCCATTCACAGTTTCATAGTTTGAATTAGTTCATACTTACACATGCATGGCTTAATCTTTGAGACAAGCATATGACTACTGGCAGGATCAACCAGGTAGCATCCTTCGAGGCACCGCCAACTAGGATTGAAGCGTGCCGCAAGGCTCGCTGAGGCCAAAGCTGTCGCGGTCATTATTCAAAATTGATGGGATGTGGGACAAATGCTTTCGTTTGGATAGGCTGAGGCCACTCCTATCGCAACACTTTTCACACCCGAGGGGATGACCGAGCGCCTGTGTGCCAAAGTAGTCGCATGCCGAAGCAAGTGGCTCTTGGAGCATGAGGCTCGGCCTAGGCTTCCACCCATGCCTGCATGGGATATGGTGCAAAGACAACCGACTCGAATCATCGAATTTCATTTGTGAAGGCACGCAACATAGGTCTCGATGTCACCCATGAAAAGCCAACGTATGGCTCGGGGTCGAGTTTGAAGGGATGTGCTAGCCAACAGTTTGATGCGGGATCATGGAACCTGCCAACGCGCACGACTAGATCACCACTCACACGCCGCACGTACAAATGGGTAGCAACAGCACGAAATGAGCTGCAAGCCGACGAGCAAAAGGCCCGTCGACCATGCAGGTCGTCGAGTGCCGTCGCACCCAAGCCACTAAGCGCAAAATTGTTTCGATAGCGATGGATGATTCTTTGACGAGGCCTTGGTAACAGGGGTGTCACGCGGTACCTAGGTTGGCCGTGTGGCTCGCTCGATGCTAACGGCCAATGATCATGTCGTCAATCGTGCTGCGCAATGAGTCCTCCTCGACAATATTGAGCATTGGGATCCAACCCTGTGTTTGCCGCCTCGAGGGCCTGTGACAAAGCACTCCGCATGCTCGAAATCCCCCCAGCGATTTGGCCCTGCATAGCATGCATCATCGTTAGCTTCGCTGCTCACACCGTCGAGCTTGTCTAGCCACATCCCAGCTCATTATCCCACGATTTAGCGGATTTTGTTTCCTACATTTTTCCCACCGATGAGGCCTTGGCAGTGGGGGTGTCACAGCGATGCCCAAGCTGACCGTGTGGCTCGCTCGATGCTAGCGGCCGACGATCTTGTAGTCAATCGCATTGCACAATGAGTCCACCTAGGCAAGCCTAAGCGTTGGGATCCAACCCCATGTCCGCCGCCTCGAGAGCTTGTGATGAAGCACTCCGCATGCTTGAAATCCCCCCAGTGATTTGGCCCTTGCATAGCATGCATCATTGTTAGCTTTGCCACCCATACCTCGAGCTTGTCTTGCCACATCCCAGCTCATTATCCCATGATTTTTCTCATTTCGTTACCCACAATTTAGCGAATTTCATTTTCCATGTTTTTTCCACTCCATTGGCTACTGATCGACAATCCCACACTCTTCGGCTGACGTCACCGACAGCTTGCCTGCCGACGGTGGTGGTCGCCACAGCCACTCACCACCGACTGGATGGGCAAAGCAGTAAACTGCCCTGCCCATGCCATGCACGCTAGGTTCCCCAAGCCCAATGCCTACCCATGTGGCATAGACAGGTGGGGAGCACGCATGGCCCATTGGCACCCAGCAAGCGAAGTGAGCACCTCCCCCTTAAAGAGGCTTAAATGAAATTTCACTCTCGGCATGAGGAAACATCAATATATCGAGCCGTCATAATAGATTTAAAAAATTATTTACTTGAAAATTGGAGCTGAAATTTTGTGCATAAATGGAGAATAATCATATCTACCACCAAAAAAAAATTCAGAATTTTCTCAACACCAAAATTTTTAAGAATTTTTTACAGCTGAAAATTAAAAAAAAAATCATCAAAAATAGCATGTGAGTCAAAATGATCCCAAACTTCAGGGGCAGACTCCTCATGAATTACACGATTTATTTGAGTCATTTTGGGACCAATTCCATGATGAAAAGATCGTCAATTCATGCCAATTTTGCAACTGGGCATTGCGGCCAACAAGTTGTGGCAGCTGTGCCTCTGCCTGGCCCTGGGTGCATACTGGCTGCCCTGTCCAACGCACCTCCAACCACCTCATGGCTTCCCTTAGGGACCATCACAGCCAAGGGACACAGCAAAGCCCAGCTTGCCCATGAAATCAATGCCTATGGCACATATCGAGCCCCACAGCATGCGCGCGGCTGGCTCGTATAGGGCGCCGCTGGCAAGGTTGGCGCCGTGCCTGCTGGGAAATGCTGTGGCACCCCTGGCTCGCACGCTGAGCATCATGTCGAGGGGCAAGGATAATGGGGCTTGCTCGCGATGGGCGCCCGTGGCTTGGCTGACGCGCCCATCGCTATCGCACGCTAGGCAAGCAGCCCATGTCGTGCTTGCTAGGGGTTACCAAGTCATGCCTCCCATGCCTAAGGTCCGTGTGACACGGTTCCCCTAGCTCGCTCACTGGGCAGTAAGTCGAGGGTCAGGGACGAGGGGTTGGCAAGCGATGGGCACGAGTGGCCTAGCTGGCGCGCTCACTGTTGCCGCACGCTGGGCAAGCTGCCCATGCCGTGACTGTTGGGGGCTGCCGAGGCATGCCTCCAGTGCCCAATGTCCGTGTGATGCAGCTCCCCTGGCTCGCTCACTGGGTAATACTTTACCGAGGGACAGCATCGAGGGACAAGTTTTTGTTAGATATATATTTTTTTTATTAGAGTAACACTTGGTTCCCCAATGCTTCTCGATATGTTTCCAAGAGTTTTTCCCTTGTGTTTCTCATTCTCTACAAGCCCAAAGGACTTGCTTCTTTTTCCAGGTCATTATCTTGAGGGACGATTTCAAACCTCAGGGCATCGATTATCGAAAAGGGAGGGACAATTGTTGTAGGGGTTCCGATGGGGGGCAGGGACGAATCGAAATGACAAAGAGTTGAATCTCAGTGGATCGTGGTAGTAAGGCCACTCTGCCACTTATAATACCCCGTCGCGTATTTAAGTCATCTGCAAATGATTCTACTAGTCGCTCGGTGGGAATCACGCTTCAAGGCAGCCCGCGAGGCTCCTCTGCGGCATAGGCTTGGCCAATGACACGTGCCTTTAGGGGCCGAGAGGCCTCTACTGTAGGTCGACAATTGGGAGACAGGCGCATGCATCACTTCTAGCCCAGATTCTGACTTAGAGGCATTTAGTCATAATCCAGCACACGATAGCTTCGCGCCATTGGCTTTTCAACTAAGTGCGATGACCAATTATGCGAATCAACAGCTCCTCTCGTACTAGGTTGAACTATTATCGCAACGCAGGCATCAGCAGGGTAAAACTAACCTGTCTCAGGATGGTCTAAACCCAGCTCACGTTTCCTATTGGTGGGTGAACAATCCAACACTTGGTGAATTCTGCTTCACAAAGATAGGAAAAGCCGACATCAAAGGATCAAAAAGCAACGTCGTTATGAACGCTTGGCTGCCAGAAGCGAGCTATCCCTGTGGTAACTTTTCTGACACCTCTAGCTTTAAATTTCGAAGGTCTAAAGGATTGATAGGCTACGCTTTCACGGTTCGTATTCGTACTGGAAATCAGAATCAAACGAGCTTTTACCCTTTTGTTCCACACGAGATTTCTATTCTCGTTGAGCTCATCTTAGGACACTTGCATTATTTTTTAAAAGATTTGCCCCCCCAACCAAACTCCCCAGCTGACAATGTCTTTCGCTCGGATTGGCCAGCCAAAGCTGACCTTGGGTCCAAAAGGAGGGGCGACGCCCCACCTCTGATTCACGAAATAAGTAAAATGACATTAAAAGTAGAGGTATTTCATTTTTGTCATTTTCGGCTCCCACTTATCCTACACCTCTCAAGTCATTTCACAAAGTTGGACTAGAGTCAAGCTCAACAGTGTCTTCTTTCCTCATTGATTCTACCAAACTTGTTCCCTTGGCTGTGGTTTCACTGGATCGTAGACAGGGACAGTGGTTCAATTTGTCTTTCGCCCCTATGCCCAAGTCAGATGAATGATTTGCACGTCAGTATTACTGCGGGCCTCCACTAGAGTTTCCTCTGGCTTCACCCCACTCAGGCATAGTTTACTATCTTTGGGGTCTTAACAGGCATGCTCGCACTCAAACCCTTCTCAAAAGATCGAGGTCGATCGACGGTGCACCTGCGAAGGATCCCGCTAATCAGCTTCCTTGTGCCTTATGGGTTTACTCACCCGTTGACTCGCACGCATGTCAGACTTCTTGGTCCGTGTTTCAAGACGGGTCGAATGGGGAGCTTGCTGGCCGATGCCAGAAGTGCGCAAGTGTTGAAGCACCGTCGCGATGGTGGGCACTGCCAACCACGATCTCAATGATGATGTCTTCATGAGCATATCAAAAGCTCGAGCTTGGGCCGCCATCGCGATCTGCATTGATCCGCACCTCGAGTAGATCAACGAATTGACTTATGGTCGTTCCACATCCGACCGAGGTGCATCATTGGCCCCCATCCGCTTCCCTTCCGACAATTTCAAACACTTTTTGACTCTCTTTTCAAAGTCCTTTTCATCTTTCCCTCGTGGTACTTGTTCGTTATAGGTCTCTTGCCCGTATTTAGCCTTGGACGAAATTTACCACCCTATTGGGGCTGCATTCCTAAACAACCCACCTCATCGACAGTGCTTCGTGGTACGATAGGGTTCGAGTGAGACGGGGCTCTTACCATCTCCAGCACCCCTTTCTAGGGGACTTGGGCCCCGATCCATCACTGAAGACGCTTCTTCAAACTACAATTTGGGCACCGAGAGCGCACGATTTTCAAGCTGGGCTTTTCTCGGTTTGCTCACATTTATTAGGGGAATCCTTGTTAGTTTCTTTTCCTTCGCTTATTGATATGCTTAAACTGAGCGGGTGATCTCGCTTGACCAGGGGTCGTATCTCAATCGATCGATCATTGGGTCCATGAGCCGCGAATGAACACATGCACAGAGGGAGTACGAGGCTTTCTTTACCATCGCCAAGCCATGTCGCGGAGTCACGGAGTCGCTTGAGGCTCTTTTCTAGGCCAACCGTGAGCTAAAGGCGCACGAGAGGCCAACATTCGCCCTGCGATGGTCCCTCCCCTCCCAGAAGGGATGCGTAAGGGGGGGGGTCAAGGGGGATGGTGCTTGACACTCAGGCAGACGTGCCCTCGGCCTAATGGCTTCAAGCGCAACTTATGTTCAAAGACTCGATGGTTCATGGGATTCTACAATTCACACCAAGTATCATATTTCATTACGTTCTTCATCGATGTGAGATCCGAGATATCCATTGTCGAGAGTCATTTTTAACATCATTTAGGGATGACACGATTGCTAGCCGTGCACCAAGATCGGGGCAATTGGGGCGTGCTTTTTCATTCGAGTTCCTTGGCACTTTCCGTGCTGTGGGTTTTGTTATTGCGTGCGACGAAGGGGTTGGACGCGAGCCGACGCACCCTTGCAATGTGAGGCGGGACGAGGGCTTAAGAGCCTATCGCCCCGTCGGTGTGTTTACGATGTGTTCATGGGTCATTTCGCTGAGCGAATTTTTGATAATGATCCTTCTGCAGGTTCACCTATGGAAACTTTGTAACGACTTCTCCTTTCTCTAAATTATAAGGTTCAATGGATTTCTCGCGACGAACCGCCCACGTCACCGCGATTCAAACACTTCATCGGACCATTCAATTGGTAGGAACGGCAGGCGATGTGTACAAAGGGCAAGGACGTAGTCAACGCGAGCTGATGACTTGCGCTTACTAGGAATTTCTCGTTTAAGACCAACAATTGCAACGATCTATCCCCATCACGATGAAATTTCAAAAATTACTCGGGCCTATCGACCAAGGCTATAAACTTGTTGAATACATCAGTGTAGTGCGCGTGCCTCAAACATCCCATGTTTTTCCCACCGATGAGGACTTGGCAGTAGGGGTGTCACGCCATGGCCAGGCTGGCCATGTGGCTCGCTTGATGCTAACGACCGATAATCGTGTCGTTGATCGCACTGCACAACGAGTCTGCCTAGGCAAGCATAAGCATCAAGATCCAACCCCACGTTCGCCACCTTGAGGGCCTGTGATGAAGCACTATACACGCTCAAAATTCTCCCAGCGATTTAACCCTCGCGTAGCATGCATCATCGTTAGCTTCGTCGCCCACACCGTCGAGTTTGTCTAGCCATATCCCAGCTCATTATCCCATGATTTTTCTCATTTTGTTGCCCACAATTTAGTGAATTTTGTTTCCCACATTTTTCCTACTCCGTTGGCTACTGATCAGGCATCCCACACTCTTCGGTCAACATTGTCGGCAGCCTGTCTGCCAGCGGTGGCGGTCGCCACAGCCACGCACCACCGGCTGGATGGGCAAGGCAGCAAGCCACCCTGCCTATACCATGTACGTTGGGTTCCCCACGCCCAGCGCCTGCCCATGTGGAATGGGCTGGAGGAGAGCAAGCATGGCTCGTTGGCACCTAGCAAGCTAGGTGACCACCTCCCCCCTAAAGAGTCTTAAATAATATTTCACTCTTGGCACGAGGAAACATCAATATGTTTGATCGTCATAATGGGTCTAAAAAATTATTTACCTGAAATTTTGAGTTAAAATTATATACATAAATGGAGAATAATCAAATTTACCACCAGAAAAAATTTCAGAATTTTTTGGGCACCAAATTTTTTTAATGAATTTTTTGCAGCCAAAAATTGGAAAAATCATCAAAAATACCTCGTGAGTCAAAATGATCCCAAACTTCAGAGGCAGACTCC
Source organism: Moringa oleifera (assembly GCA_021397835.1). Lineage (NCBI taxonomy): Eukaryota > Viridiplantae > Streptophyta > Magnoliopsida > Brassicales > Moringaceae > Moringa > Moringa oleifera. The sequence continues at coordinate 25,663 of JAJFZO010000094.1, forward strand.
TCATGAATTACATGATTTATTTGAGTCATTTTGGGACAAATTTTGTGAAGAAAAGACCATCAATTCACACTAATTTCGCAACTGGGCATTGCGACGAGCAGACTAGGACAGTTGTGCCTCTGCCACGCCCACGGTGCATGCTGGCTTCCCTGTCCAGCGCACCTCCAGCAACCCCATGGCTTCCCTCAGGGTTATCATAGCCAGGGGACATGGCCAAGCCCAACTTGCCCATGAAATCAACCCCCATAACACGTGCCGAGCCTCACAGCACGCTCGCGACTAGCTGGCGAGGGGCGCCCCTGGCAAGGCTGGCGTCGTGCGTGCTGGGGACTGCTATGGAACCCCCTACTCACACGCTGGGCATCATGTTGAGGGGCAGGGATGAGGGGGCTGGCTTGCGATGGGCGCCTGTCAATTCACATGCTAAGTAAGCAGCCCATGCCGTGACTACTGGGGGTTGCCGAGGCATTCCTCTCGCACCCAGTGTTCATACGATGCGGCTCCCCTGGCTCCCTCGCTGGATGCCATGTTGTGGGGCAGGGACGAGGGGGCCAGCTCGTGATAGGCACTCGTGGCCTGGCTAGCGCAGCCACCATTGCCTCACACTGGGAAAGCAGCCTATGCTGTGCCTACTGGGAGCTGTCGAGGCATGCCTCCCGTGCCCAAGGTCCGTGCGATGCGGCTCCCTTGGCTCGCTCATTGAGCACCATGATAAGGGGTCAAGACGTGGGGGTTGTCTCGCGATGAGCGCTCGTGGCCTCACTAGTGCACCCATTGCTGCCGCACGATGAGCAAGCAGCCCATGCCATGCCTGCTGGGGGTTGCAGAGGCATGCCTCCCGTGCCAGTGTCCGTGCGACGCAGCTCCCCTCGCTTGCCCTTGTGTTTCTCATTCTCAATAATCCCAAAGGACTTACTTCTTTTTCTAAGTCATTATCTTGAGTGACAATTTTAGACCTCGGGGCATCGATTATCGAAAAGAGAGGGACAATTGTTGTGGGGGTTCGGGAGGGGGGAGGGGCGAATCGAAGCGACAAAGGGCTGAATCTCTGTGGATCATGGCAGCAAGGCCACTCTGCCACTTATAATACCTCGTTGCGTATTTATGTCATCTGCAAATGATTCTACCAGTCGCTCGACGGGAATAACACTTTAAGGTAGCCCACGAGGCTCCTTCACTGCGCAGGCTTGGCCAACGACACGTGCCTATAGGGGCCGGGAGGCCCCTATTGTAGGTTAGTAATTGGGTGACAGGCGCATGCATCGCTTCCAACCCAAATTTTGACTTAGAGTCATTCAGTCATAATCCAGGGCACGGTAGCTTCACGTCATTCAGTCATAATCCAGGGCACGGTAGCTTCACGCCACTGGCTGTTCAACTAAGCGCGATTACCAATTGTGCGAATCAACGATTCCTTTCGTACTAGGTTGAATTACTATTGCGACATAGGCATCAATAAGATAAAACTAACCTGTCTCATGATGGTCTAAACCCAGCTCACATACCCCATTGGTGGGTGAATAATCCAACACTTGGTGAATTTTGCTTCACATTGATAGGAAGAGCGAGCATCGAAGGATCCAAAAGCAACATCACTATGAACGCTTGGCTGCCACAAGCCAGTTATCCCTGTGGTAACTTTTTTGACACCTCTAGCTTCAAATTTTAAGGGTTTGAAGGATTAATAGGCCACGCTTTCATGATTCGTATTCATACTAGAAATCAGAATCAAACGAGCTTTTAACCTTTTGTTCCACATGAGATTTCTGTTCTAGTTGAGCTCATCTTAGGACACCTGCATTATCTTTTAATAGGTGTGCTACCCTAGCTAAACTCCCCACCAGACAATGTCTTTCGTCTAGATTGATCAGCCGAAGCCGACCTTGGGTCCAAAAAGAGGGGCGACGCCCCGCCTCCGATTCATAGAATAAGTAAAATAACGTTAAAAGTAGTGGTATTTCACTTCCACCATTTTTGGCTCCCACTTATCGTACACTACTCAAGTCATTTCATAAAGTCGAACTAGAGTCAAGCTCAACAGGGTCTTCTTTCCCCGCTGACTCTGCCAAGCTCGTTCCCTTGGCTTTGGTTTCACTGGATAGTAGACAGGGACAGTAGGAATATCATTAATCCATTCATGCGCGACACTAATTAGATGACGAGGCATTTGGCTACTTGAAGAGAGTCATAGTTACTCCCGCCATTTTCCCGCGCTTGGTTGAATTTCTTCACTTTGACATTCGAAGCACTAGGTAGAAATCACATTGCGTGAGCATCTATAAGGACCATCGCAATGCTTTGTTTTAACTAAATAGTCTGATTCCCCTTGTCCATACCAGTTCTAAGTTGGCTGTTCGACGCCTGGGGAAGGCCTCCGAAGGAACCGTTCCTAGTTTGTCTCCTGATCGGCACGTGGTGACCTGCTCTCACCGTGGGAGCAGCTCAAGCAGTCCACCGACAGTCGACGGGTTTGGGACTGAGACCTCTGTGCCCAGCCCTCAGAGCCAATCCTTTTCCCGAGGTTACGGATCCATTTTGCCGACTTCCCTTGCTTACATTGTTCCATCGACCAGAGGCTATTCACCTTAGAGATGTGATGCAGTTATGAGTACGACTCGACGTAGGAGGCACTCGAGTTCCTTCGGATTTTCAAAGGCCACTGGGGGAGCACCGAACACCACGCGACGTGTGATGCTCTTCCAGCCGCAAGACCCTACCTCTGGTTGAGCCGTTTCTAGGGTGGGCAGGTAGTTAAACAAAAAAGATAACTCTTTCCAAGGCCCTAGCCAATGTCTCCAGACTCTCTAACATTACCGTCAGCCACCATGTTTTGGTTCCAAAATTTTAACCAGATCCTCTTTCGAAGCTAGCGTCAAGGCGCTATCCGATGGGCTTCCCTTATCTCTTAGGATCGACTAACCCATGTGCAAGTGCCGTTCACATGGAAGCTTTCCCTTTTTTGGCCTTCAAAGTTCTCATTTCAGTATTTGCTACTACCACCAAGATTTGCACCGATGGTTGCTCCGCTCGAGCTCGTGCCTCGGGTTTTGCGATGACCACTACGTCCTCCTACTCATTGGGGCTTGGCCCTTGCCCCAATGATCGGGTATAGGTCGCGTGCTGCAGCATCGTCCATTTTCGGGGCTAGTTGATTTGGCAGGTGAGTTGTTACACACACTTTAGCAGATTTCGACTTCCATGACCACCGTCCTACTGTCTTAATCGACCAACACCCTTTGTGGGTTTTAGGTTAGCGTGCAGTTAGGCACTATAACCCAGCTTTCGGTTCATCCCACATCGCCAATTTTGCTTACCAAAAATGGCCCACTTGGAGCTCTCGATTTCGTGGAACGGCTCAATGAAGTAGTCACCCTATACTACCTATTTAAAGTTTGAGAATAGGTCGAGGGCATTTTGCCCTCAGTGCCTCTAATCATTGGCTTTACCTGATAGAACTCGCATCTAAGCTCCAGCTATCCTAAGGGAAACTTCAAAAGGAACCAGCTACTAGACGGTTTGATTAGTCTTTCACCCCTATACCCAAGTCAGACGAACGATTTGCACATCAGTATCGCTGCGAGCCTCTAACAGAGTTTCCTCTGGCTTCACCCTGCTAAGACATAGTTCACCATTTTTAGGGTCCCCATAGGCATGCTCGCACTCGAACCATTCTTAAAAGATCGAGGTTGGTCGGTGGTGCACCTGCGAAGGATCCCGCCAATTAGCTTCCTTGTGCATTACGAGTTTAGTCGCCCATTGACTATCACGCATGTTAGACTCTTTGGTTCGTGTTTCAAGACGGGTGGAATGAGGAGCCCGTTGGCCAACGTAGAGAGTGCACAAGTGACGAAGCACTATCGCGATGATGTCTCCGCGAGCGTATCAAAGGCTCGGGCTTCGGCCACCGTCACAATCCGCATCGATCTGTACCCCGAGTCGATCGACAAATCGGCTCGTGGCCATTCCACATCCGATCGAGGTGCATCCCTAGCCCTCATTCGTTTGCCTCTCAATAATTTCAAGCACTCTTTGACTCTCTTTTCAAAGTCCTTTTCATCTTTCCCTCGCGGTACTTGTTTGCTATCGATCTCTCGCCCATATTTAGCCTTGGACTGAATTTACCGCCCTATTGGGGTTGCATTCCCAAACAACCCGACTCTTTGACAACACCTCGTGGTGCGACAGTGTTCAGACGAGACAGGGCTCTCATCCTCTCCGATGACCCTTTTTAGGGGACTTGGATCCCGGTCCATTGCTGAGGACGCTTCTTCAGACTATAATTCAGGCGCTAAGAGTGCACGATTTTCAAGGTGGGCTTCTCCCGGTTCGCTCATCATCATTGGCGAAATCCTTGTTAGTTTCTTTTCCTTCGCTTATTGATATGCTTAAACTTAACGGGTGATCTCACCTGACCTAAGGTCGCATCTCAATTGATCGATCATTGGGTCTATGAGCCGCGAGCAAGCGACACATGCACGAGGGAGTATGAGGCTTTCTTTACCACCGCCAAGTAGTGTCACGGAGTCACTCAAGGCTCTTTTATAGGCCAACTATGAGCTGAAGGTGCACGAGAGGCCAACATCTGCACTGCAATCATCCTTCCCCTCCCCGAAGGGATGCTAGGGGGGGTCAAGGGCGATGGTGCTTGACACTCAGGCAGACAAGCCCTCTGCCTGATGGCTTCGGGCGCAACACTCGTTCAAAGACTCGATGTTTCATGGGATTCTGCAATTCACACCAAGTATCACATTTGGCTACATTCTTCATCTATGTGAGAGCCAAGATATCAGGCAACTATCCTACCATCGAAAGTTGATAGGGTAGAAACTTGAATGATGCGTCGCCGGCATGATGGCCTTACGATCCATCGAGTTATCTTGAATCATCAGAGCAACGGGCGAAGTCTGCATCGACCTTTTATGTAATTAATGCGCCCCTTACTAAAGTCGGGGTTTGTTGCACGTATGAGCTCTAGAATTACTACGATTATTTGAGTAGTAGGTACCATCAAACAAACTATAACTGATTTAATGAGCCATTCATAGTTTCACAGTCTGAATTAGTTCATACTTACACATGCATGGCTTAATCTTTGAGACAAGCATATGACTACTGGCAGGATCAACCAGGTAGCATCCTTCGAGACACCACGCCAACTAGGACCGAAATATGCCGTAAGGCTCTAGAGGCCAAAGCTATAATGGTCGTCATTCAAAATCGATGGGACGTGGGACAAATGCTGTCGCTTGGACAAGTAGAGGCCGAGGCCATTCTTGTCGCAACACTTTTTGCACCCGAGGGGATGACCACCCATTCGTGCGCCAAAGCAGTTATATGTCGAAGCAAGCCGCACTTGGAGCACGAGGCTCGACTTAAGTTTCCACCCATGCCCGCAAGGGACATTGTGCAAAAACAATCGACTCGAATCATCAACGTAAGGCATGAATCATAATTTCATTTGTGCTAGCCGACAGTTTGATGTGGGAGCATGGAGCCTGCCAACGTGCATGACTAGATCACCACTCACACACTGCACGTACAAATGGGCAACAACAGCACCAAACAAGCTGCAAGACCTCGAGCGAAAGGCCTATCGATCATGCAGGTCGTCGAGTGCTGCCGCATCCAAGCCACTAAGCGCGAAATTGTTTCGATAGCGAGGGACGATTCTTCGATGGCAAGGGACCATCGATGAGGCCTTGGCAGTAGGGGTGCCACGCGGTGCCCAGGCTGGCCGTGTGGCTCGCTCGATGCTAACGACCGATGACAGTGTCGTTGATCAGCCTGCGCAACGAGTTCACCTCGGCAAGCTTGAGCATTGGGATCCAACCCCGCGTCTGCAGCCTTGAAGCCCTACGATGAAGCACTCTACATGCTCAAAATCCCCCCAGCGATTTGGCCCTCGCATAGCATGCGTCATCGTTAGCTTCGCAGCCCATACCGTCGTGCTTGTCCAGCCACATCCCAGCTCATTATCTCACGATTTAGTGGATTTTATTTCCCATGTTTTTCCCACCGATGAGGCCTTGGCAGCAGGGGTGTCACGCCGTGCCCAAGTTGGCCGTGTCGTTCGCTCGATGCTAATGGCCGACGATCCTGTCTTCGATTGCGCTGCGCAACGAGTCCGCCTAGGCAAGCCTAAGCACCGGGATCCAACCTCGCGTTTGCCGCCTCGAGGGCCTGCGATGAAGCACTCCGCATGCTCAAAATACCCCCAGCGATTTAGCCATCGCGTAGCATGCGTCATCGTTAGCTTCATCGCCTACATCGTCGAGCATGTCTAGCCACATCCTAGCTCATTATCCCATGATTTAATGGATTTTGTTTCCTATGTTCTTCCCACCGATGAGGCCTTAGCAGCACGGGTGTCACGCGGTGCCCAGGCTGGCCGTGTGGCTCGCTCAAAGCTAATGATCGACAATCATGTCGTCGATTGCATTGCACAACGAGTCCGCTTAGGTAAGCCTCAGTGTCGAGATTCAACCCCGCGTTCGCCGCCTAGAGGATTGTGATGAAGCACTCCGTATGCTCGAAATCTCCCTAGTGATTTGGTCCTCGCATAGCATGCATTATCGTTAGCTTCGTCACCCACACCGTCGAGCTCGTCTAGCCACATCCCTGCTCATTATCCCACGATTTTTCTCGTTTCATTGCCCATAATTTATTGAATTTCATTTCCCACATTTTCTCCATTCCATTGGCTACTGGTCCAGCATCTCACACTCTTCGGCCAACATCGCCAGCCGCCTGCCTGTTGATGGTGGTTGCCGCCACAGCCACGCACCACCGGTTAGATGGGCAAGGCTGTAGGCCGCCCTGCCCATGCCATGCAAGCTGGGTTCCCCAAGCCCAGTGCCTGCCCATGTGGGATGGGCAGGGGGCAGCACGCATGGCCTATTGGCACCCAGCAAGCTAGGTGACCACCTCCTCCCTAAAGAGTCTTAAATGAAATTTCACTCCTGGTAGAAAGAAACATTAATGTGTCTGAGCCATCTAAAAACTTATTTACTTGGAATTTTGAGCTGAAATTTTGTACATAAATGGAGAGTAATCATATCTACCACCATAAAAAATTTCAAAATTTTCTAGGCACTAAATTTTTTTTAATGAATTTTCTACAGTCGAAAATTGAAAAAATCATCAAAAATAGCCCGTGAGTCAAATTGATCCCAAACTTCAGTGGCAGACTCCTCATGAATTAGACGATTTATTTGAGTCATTTTGGGACCAATTCCATGATGAAAAGACTATCAACAATTTTGCAACTAGGCATTGCAGCCAACAGGCTGGTGCAGTTATGCCTCTGCCTGGCCAAGGTGCATGCTGGCTGCCTTGCCCAGCACCCTTCGGCCACCCCATGGCTGCTCTTAAGGTCCATCATAGCCAGGGGACACGGCCAAGCCCAGCTTGCCTAAGAAATCAATGCCCACAGCATGTGCCGAGCTTCACAGAGTGCTCATGGCTGGATCTCGTAGGGTGCCCCTAGCAAGGCTTGCGCCATGCCTACTGGGGACTGCTGTGGCACCCCTGGCTCACATGCTGGGCACCATGTCAAGGGACAGGGATGAGGGGGTTGGGTCGCGATGGGCGCTAGTGGCTTAGCTGACGCGCCCATCGCTGTAGCACGATGGGCAAGCAGCCTATGCCGTGCCTGTTGGGGGCTACCGAGGCATGCCTCCCATGCCCAGGGTCAGTGCGATGTGGCTCTCCTTGGTCACTCACTTGGCAGTAAGTCGAGGGGCAGGGATGAGAGTGCTGGCTCGAGATAGGCGCCAGTGGCCTAGCTGGCACGCCCACCGCTGTTGCACGCTGGGCAAGCAGCCCATGCCTGCTGGGGCCTGTCGAGGCATCCCTCCCGTGCCCAAGGTCTGTGCGATGCGGCTCCCCTAGCTCGCTCACTGGGCACCATGTCGAGGGGCAGGGACGAGGGGTTGGCTCGCGATGGGCACCCGTGACCTAGCTGGCGCGACAACCATGCCTACTAGGGGCTGTCGAGGCATGCCTCCTTTGCATAGGGTCCGTGCGATGCAGCTCCCCTGGCTTGCTTGCAGGGCACTATGTCAAGGTCTAGGGACGAAGGGGTTGGCTCAGGATTGGCGCCAGAGGACTGGCTCATACTGTGCCTGTTAGGGGTTGTAGAGGCAAGCATCCTTTACATAGGGTCCGTGCGATGCAGCTCCACTGGCTCGCTCGTTGGGACCTATGTCGAGGTCCAAGGACGAGGGGGCTGGCTCGTAATCGCCCCTAGAGGCTTGGCTCGTGTGCCCACCGCTGCCACATGCTGGGCATTTGGCCCATGTCGTGCCTACTAGAGGCTGCTGACGTGTGCATCCTGTGCCCAGGGTCTGTGCGACGTGGCTCCCCTAGCTCACTCGTTGTGCACTATGTCGAGGGGTGGGCTCGCGATGGGCGCCCATAGCCTGGTTGGCGCACCCACCGCTGTCACACGCTGGGCACCATGTCGAGGGTCAAGGATGAGGAGGCTAGGTCATGATGGGCACTTGGGCCCAGCTGGCGTACCCACCATTGCTGCACGCTGGGCAAGCAGCCCATGCTGTGCCTGCTGGGGGCTGCCAAGGCATGCCTCTGGTGCCTAGTGTCCATGCAACGCAGCTCTCCTGGCTCGCTCGCTGGGCACTACGCCAAGGGATAAAGACGACGGGGTTGGCTTGCGCGCCCATCGCTGCCGCACACTAGGCACTTGGCCCATGTTGTGCTTGCTGGGGGGCTACCAGGGCATGCCCCCATTTCCTAGGGTCTTTGCGATGCGGCTCCCCAGGCTCGATCGCTGCGTACTACGTGAAGGGCCAAGGACGAGGGGTTGGCTAATGATGGGCGCCAGTGGCCGGGCTGGTGTGCCCACCACTGCCGCACACTAGGAAAGCAGCCCATGCCATACTCGCTGAGGGCTGCTGAGGCATGCCTCCCGTGACCAAGGGACGTTCGATGCGGCACCTTTGGCTCGCACGCTAGGTATTATGTCAAGGGGCTAACTAGTGATGGGCGTTCGTGGCCTGGATGGCGTGCCCATCGCTGCCGTTCGCTAGGCAAAGAGCCCATGCCGTGGCTGCTGGGGCTGCCGAGGCGTGCCTACCGTGCCCAGGGTCTGTGCGACGTGGCTCCCCTGGCTCACTCGCTAGTTACTATATCGAGGGGCTAGCTTGCGATGGGCGACCGTAGCCTAGATGGCTCGCCCGCGCTGTCGCATGCTGGGTAAGCAGACTATGCCGTTCTGGCTGGGGGCTGCTGAGGCATGCCTCTTGTACCCAGGGTCTGTGTGACACGGCTCCCCTGGCTTGGTCGCTGGGCACTATGTCAAGGGGCAGGGACGAGGGAGCCGGCACGCGATGGGCACCCGTGGTCTTGCTGGCGCACCCACCGTTGCCATAAGCTGGGCAAGTAGCCCATGCCATGCCTGCTGGGGGCTACTGAGGCATGCTTGTGATCGGCGCCCGTGGCCTGGCTGGCGCGCCCACCGCCATCGCTTGCTGGGCAAGCAGTTGCCTTGCCTGCTTAGGGATGCCGAGGCATGCCACCTATGCCCAGGGTCCGTGCGATGTGGCTCTACTAGATCGCTCACTGTGCACTATGTCGCGAGATGGGGATGAGAAGGCAGGGTCGCGATGGGCTCCTGTGGACTAGCTGGCACGCCCATTGCTGTCGCACGCTGGGCATGCGGCCCATGCCGTGCCTCCTAAGGGCTGCCAAGGCGTGCCTCCTGTGCCCAAGGTCCGTGCAACGTGGCTCCCCTGGCTTACTCACTGTGTATTATGTCGAGGGGCTGGCTTGCGATGGGCGCTCGTGGCTTGGCTGGCGCACCCACCGTTGTCGCACGCTGGGCAAGCAGCCTATGCCGTGCCTACTGGGGGCTACCGAGGCATGCCTCCTGTGCCCAGGGTCAGCGGGGCATGGCTCTGCTGGCTCGCGATGGGCGCCCAAGGCCTTGCTGGCATGCCCACCACTGTCGCACGCTGGGTATGCAGCCCATGCAACACCTGCTCATGGCTGTCGACGCGTGCCACCTATGCCCAAGGTCCGTGTGACGCGACTCCCCTGGCTCGCTCGCTGTGCACTATGTCGAGGGACAACGACAAGGGGGCTGGCTCGCGATGAGAGCCCGAGGCCTTGCTACCGCGCCAACCGTTACCGCATGCTGGGCAAGCAGCCCATGCCATGCCTGCAGTGGGCTGCCTAGGCGTGCCCCTAGTGCCCAGGGTCCATGCGACGCGGCTCCCTTGGCTCGCTCACAGGGCACCACGTCGAGGGACAATGACGAGGCGACCTGCTCGCGATGTGTTCCCGAGGCCTTGTTGGCTCGCCCACTGCTACTGCTTGCTGGGAAACCACGTCAGGCCGTGCCTGCGAGGGGTTGCCAAGGCGTGCCTCCCATGCCCAGGGTCCATGCGACGCGGCTCCCCTTGTTCGCTCACTGGGCACCTCATGGAAGGATGGGGACGAGGGGGCTGGCCCGTGATGGGTGCCTATGGCTCGGCTAGCATGCCCACCGCTGCTGCATGCTGGGCACGCGGCCCATGCCGTGTCTCTTAGGGGCTGCTGAGGCGTGCCTCCTGTGCCCAAGGTCCATGCAATGTGGCTCCCATGGCTCACTCGTTGCGCACTATGTCGAGGGGCTGGCTCGCGATGGGCGCCCGTGGCCTGGCTGGCTTACCCACTGCTGCCGCATGCTGGGCAAGCAGCTTATGCTGTGGCTGCTGGGGGCTGTCGAGGCATGTCTCCTGTTCCCAGGGTCAGTGCGACGTGGCTCTCTTGGCTCGCTCGTTGGGCAGTAAGTCGAGGGGCAGGGAGGAGGGTGCTGGCTTACGATGGGCGCCAGTGGCCTGGCTAGCACGCCTACTGCTGTCACACACTAGGCAAGAAGCCCATGCCTTGCCTGCTGGGGGCTACCGAGGCTTGCCTCCCGTGCCCAATGTCTGTGCGACACGGCTCCCTGGGCTCGCTCGCTAGGCACCATGTCGACGGGCAAGAACGAGGGGTTAGCTCGCGATGGGCACCCGTGACCTAGCTGACGTGTCAACCGTTGCTGCATGCAGGGCATTTGGTCCATGCCATGCCTGCTAGGGGCTGCCGAGGCATGCCTCCTTTGCCTAGGATCCATGCGACGCGACTTCCCTGGCTCGCTCGCTCGGCACTATGTCGAGGTCTAGGGACAAGGGGGCTGGCTCGCGATAGGCGCCAGAGGCTTGGATCATGCGCCCACTATTGTCGCATGATGGACACTTGGCCCATGCCTTGCCTGTTAGAGGCTACTGACGCGTGCCTCCCGTGCCCAAGGTCCATGCGACGTGGCTCCCCTAGCTTGCTCGCTGGGCATCACGTCGAGGGTCAGGGACTAGGGCTGCCTCGCGATAGGCACCCGTAGCCTAGCTGGCATACCCAGCATTTTCGCATGCTAGGCAAGTAGCCCATGCCATGCCTGCTGAAGGTTGCCGAGTAATGCCTCTAATGCCTAGGGTTTGTTCGATGCAGCTCTCTTAGATCGCTCGCTGGGCACTATGCCAAGGGACAAAGATGACGGGGCTGGCTCGCGCGCTCACTGTTGCCGCATGCTGGGCACTTGGCTCATGTCGTGCCTACTGGGGGCTGCCGAGGCGTGTCTCCCATGCTCAGGGTTCGTGAGACGCGGCTCCCTTCGTTCGCTCGCTGGGCACTACATTGAGGGATGGGAAGGAGGGGCTGGCTCGCGATAGGCGCCTATGGCCCGGTTGGCGCGCCCACCGCTTCCTCACGTTGGGAAAGCAGCCCATGCCGTGCCTGTTGAGGGCTGCCGAGGCAAGCCTCTCGTGCCCAGGGCCCGTGCTACGCGGCTCCCTTAGCTTGCTCGCTGGGCAGTATGTCGAGAAGCACGGAGGAGTGGGCTTCCTAGGGATGGGCGCCCGGAGCCTGGCTGGCGCACCCACAGTTGCCACACACTAGGCAAGTAGCCCATGCCGTGCCTGTTGGGGCTGCCAAGGGTTGCCTCCTGTACCCAGGGTCCTTGCGATGTGGCTCTCTTGGCTCGCTCTTTGGGTGCCATATCGAGGGGCAGGGATGACGGGGTTGGCTCGCAATAGGCGCCCGTGGCTTGGCTGGCACCCCCACCACTGCCGCACGCTGGGCAAGCAGCCTATGCCATGCCTACTGGGGCTGCCGAGGAAGGCCTCCCACTCCAAATGTTCGTGCGACATGGCTCCCTTAGCTCATTTGTTGGGCACTACGTCGAGGGTCAGGGACGAGGGGGCTGGCTAGTGATGGGCGCCCGTGGCCTGGATGGCATGCCCACCACTGCCGCACACTGGGCAAGCAGCCCCTGCCATGCCTGGTGGGGGTTGTTGAGGCATGCCTCCCATGCCCAGGGTCTGTGCGACGCAGCTCCCTTGGCTTACTCGCTGGGCACTACGTCGAGTGTCAGGAACGAAGGGGTTGGCTAGTGATGGGCGCCCGTGGCCTGGATGGCATGCCCACCACTGCCGCACGTTAGGTAAGCAGCCCCTGTCGTGCCTGCTGGGGGCTGCTGAGGCATGCCTCCCGTGCCCAGGGTCTGTGCGACGCAGCTCCCTTGGCTTACTCGCTGGGTACTACGTCGAGTGTCAGGGACAAGGGGGCTACCTCACGATGGGCGCCAGTGGTCGGGCTAGCGCGCCCACCGCTACTGCACGCTGGGCAAGCAGTGCTTGTCGTGCCTGCTAGGGGTTACCGAGGAATGCCTCCCGTGCTTAGGGTCCTTGCGACGCGGCTCCCACAGCTTGCTCGCTAGGCACTACGTCGAGGTGCAGGCATGACGGGGCTTGGCCGCGATAGGCACCAGTGGCCTTGCTAGCGTGCCCATCTCTGCCGCACCCTGGGCAGTTGGCCCGAGCCGTGCCTGCTGGGGGCTACCGACGCGTGCCTCTCGTTCCTAGGGTTGTTACGACGTGGCTCCCTTAGCTCACTTGCTGGGCACTACTTCGAGCGTCAGGGACAAGGGGCTAGCTCGCGATGGGTGCCCATGGCCCGGTTGGCACACCCATTCCTGTCGAACCCTCGGCAACTAGCCCTTGCCATGCCTGTTAGGGGCTGCCGAGGCATGCCTCTCGTGCCCAGGGTCTGTGTGACGCAGCTCTCCTAGCTAGGTCACTGGATACTACGTCGAGGGGTAGGGATGATGGGGCTGGCTCGCGATGGGCGCCAGTGGCCTACCTGGTGCGCCCACCGCTGCCCCACGCTGGGCACTTGGCCTATGCTGTGCCTGCTGGGGGCTGTCGACGCGTGGCTCCTATGCCCAAAGTTCATACGACGGGGCTTGGCCGCGATGGGCGGCAGTGGCCTTGATGGCGCGTCCATCGCTACCGCACCTTAGGCACTTGGCCCAAGCAGTGCCTGCTGGGGGATACCAATGCGTGTCTCTTGTTCCCAGGGTTCTCGCGACGCAGCTCCCCTGGCTCGCTTGCTGGGCACTACGTCAAGTGTCAGGGACGAGGGAGCTGGCTCGCGATGGGCGCATGTAGCCCGGCTGGTGCGCCCACCGCTGCCCCACGCTGGGCACTTGGCCCATGCCATGCTTGTTAGGGGCTGTTGATGTGTGGCTCCCGTGCCCAAGGTTCATGCGATGCGACTCCCCTGGCTCACTCGCTGGGTACTATGTCTAGTGTCAAGGACAAAGGGGTTGGCTCGCGATAGGCTCCCGTGGCCCGGCTGACGCGCCCACCATTCCTGAACGCTGGGCAAGCAGCCCTTGCCATGCCTGCTGGGGGTTGTCGAGGCATGCCTCCCGTGACCAGGGTCCGTGCGACACGACTCCCTTGGCTAGCTTACTGGGCACTATGTCGAGTGTTATGAATGAGGGGGTTGGCTCGCTGTGGGCGCATGTAGCCTGGTTGATGCTCCCACCACTGCCGCACCATGGGCACTTGGCCCATGCCGTGCTTGCTGGGGGCTGCCGACGCATGCCTCCCATGCCTAGTGTTCGTGCGATGCGGCTCCCCTCGCTCATTCGCTGGGCACTACTTCGAGTGTCAGGGACGAGAGGGCTCGCTCGCGATGGGAGCTTGTGGCCTAGCTGGTGCGTCCACCGCTGCCACACAGTGGGCAAGCTGGTCTTATAGTGCCTGCTGGGGGCTGCCGAGGCACGCCTCCCATTACTAAGGTCCGTGCGACGCGGCTCCCCTCGCTAGCTTGCTGGGCACTATGTCGAGAGCCAAGGACAAGGGGGCTGGCTCGCTGTGGGTGCACGTGGCCCGGTTGATGCCCCTACCGCTGCCGCACCATGGGCACTTGGCCCATGCCGTGCCTGCTGGGGGCTGTCGATGCGTGCCTCCCGTGACCAGGGTTCGTGCGATGCGGCTCCCCTGGCTCGCTTGCTGGGCACTACTTCGAGTGTTAGGGATGAGGGTGTTGTCTCGTAATGGGCGCCCGTGGTCGATTGGCATGTGCACCGCTGCTGCAGGCTGGGGAAGCAGCCCTTGCCATGCCTGCAGGGGGCTGCTGAGGTGTGCCTCCCATGCCCAGGGTCTATGCGACGCAGCTCACCTGGCTCGGTCGCTGGACGCTACGGCGGGGGGTAGGGACGAGGGGGCTGGCTCACGATGGGCGCCAGTGGCCTGGTTGGCTCTCCCATCGCTGCCCCACGCTGGCTACTTGGCCCAAGGTGTGCCTGCTGGGGGCTGCCAACGCGTGCCTTCCGTGCCTAGTGTTCGTGCAATGCGGCTCCCCTGACTCGTTCGTTGGGCACTACTTCAAGCGTCAGGGACGAAGGGGCTGGCTCGCGATGGGAGCCCGTGGCCCGGCTGGCACGCCCACCGCTGCCGCACGGTGGGCAAGCAACCGTTATAGTGCTTGCTGGGGGCTGTCGAAGCATGCCTCCCATGCCCAGGGTCTGTGTGACGCGGCTCCCTTAGCTAGGTCACTGGGCACTACGTCGGGGGGCAAGGACGACAGGGCTGGCTTGTGATGGGCACCAGTGGTCTGGATGGCGCGCCCACCGCTGCCCCACGCTGGGCACTTGACCTATGCTATGCCTGCTGGGGGCTGCCAACACGTGGCTCCCGTGCCCAGGGTTCGTGCGACGCAGCTCTCCTGGCTCGCTCGCTGGGCACTACGTCGAGTGTGAGGGACGAGGGGGCTGGCTCGCGATGGGTGCCCGTGGCCCTGCTAGCGCCCCCACCGCTGTCGCTCGGTGGACAAGTAGCCCTTGCAGTGCCTGCTGGGGGCTGCCGAGGTGTGCCTCCCGTGCCCAGGGTCTATGCGACATGGCTCCCCTGGCTAGGTCGTTGGGCACTACGTCAGGGGGGTGGGATGACAGGGTTGGCTCGCGATGGGCGCTAGTGCCCTGGCTGGCGTGCCCACCGCTACCCCATGGCCCATGGCGCGCCCACTGTTGTCGCATGCTGGGCAAGAAGCCCTTGCTGTGCTCACTGGGGGTTGCCGAGGCACTCCTCCCATGCCCAAGGTCCCTATGACATGAGGGCAGAACGTTAAGTGTTAGGGACGAAGGGCCTAGCCCGAAATGGACGCACGAGGCCCAGTTGGTGTGCCCACCGCTGCCGCACCCTAGGCATTTGGCCCATGCCGTGCCTGCTGGGGGCTACTGACCCGTGGCTCCCGTGCCTAGGGTTCGTGCGACACAGCTCCCCACCCTCGTTCGCTAGCCCAGTTGGCACGCCTATCGTTGCCGCATTCTGGGCAAGCAGCCCTTGCCGTGCCTGCTGGGGGTTACCGAGGCACGCCTCTCGTTCCCAAGGTCCGTGCGATGCGGCTCCTCTGGCTAGCTCGTTGGGCACTACGTCGAGTGTCTGGGACGAGGGGGTTGGCTCGTGATGGGTACCCGTGGCCTAGCTGGTGCACCCACCGTTGCCCCACACTGGGCACCATATCGAGGGTCAGGGACGAGGGCTGGCAAGTGATAGGCGTGAGTGGCCTTGCTGGCGCGCCCACTACTGCCGCATGCTGGGCAAGCTGCCCATGCCATTACTGCTGGGGGCTGCCGAGGAATGCCTCCCATGCCCAGTGTCCGTGTGACGCAGCTCCCCTGGCTCGGTCACTGGGCAGTACTTCACCGAGGGACAACGTTGAGGCACAAGTTTTTGTTAGATGTGTATATTTTTTTATTGGAGTAACACTTGGCTCCGCAATGCTTCCCGATATTTTTCCAATGTTTTTCCCTTATGTTTCTCATTCTCTACAGGCCCAAAGGACTTGCTTCTTTTTTTAGGTCATTATTTTGAGGATGATTTCAGACCTCGGGGCATCGATTGCCGGAAAGAGAGGGACAATTATTATGGGGTTCGAGATGGGGAAGGGACGAATCGCAGTGACAAATTGCTGAATCTTAGTAGATCGTGGTAGCAAGGCCACTCTGCCACATACAATACCCTGTCGCGCATTTAAGTCATCTACAAATGATTCTACCCATCGCTCGATGGGAATCACACTTTAAGGCAGCCCACGAGGCTCCTTCGCTGCGCGGGCTTAACCAACGACACGTGCTTTTGGGGCCGGGAGGCCTCTATTGTAGGTCGATAATCGGGTGACGGGCGCATGCATCGCTTCTAGCCTGGATTCTAACTTAGAGTCATTCATTCATAATCCAGCGCGATAATCAACGGTTCCTCTCGTACTAGATTGAATTACTATTGCGACGCGAGCATCAGTAGGGTAAAACTAAGCTGTCTCACGATGGTATAAACTGAGCTCACATACCCCATTGGTGGGTGAACAATCCAACACTTAGTGAATTCTGCTTCACAATGATAGGAAGAGCCGACATTAAAGGATCGAAAAGCAACGTCACTATGAACGCTTGGCTGCCACAAGCCAGTTATCCCTGTGGTAACTTTTCTGATACTTCTAGCTTCAAATTTCGA
>JAJFZO010000094.1:45000-55000 GCA_021397835.1 Moringa oleifera
ATGCTGGCTGCCCTGTCCAGCACACCTCCAACCACCTCATGGTTGCCCTCAAGATCTATCACAGCAAGGGGACACAGCCAAGCCCAACTTGCCCATGAAATAAACGCACACAGCACGTGCCGAGCCTCACAGCATGCTCGCGGCTGGCTCATGAAGGGCGCCCCTGGCAAGGCTGGCATCGTGCGTGCTGGGGACTGCTGTGGAACCCTTTGCTCGCACACTGGGCACCATGTTGAGGGGTAAGGACAAAGGGGCTGGCTCACCATGGGCGTCCGTGGCTTGGCTAGCGCGCCCGCCGTTGCCGCACGTTGGGCAAGCAGCCCATGGCATGCTAGTTGGGGGCTACTGAGGCATGCCTCCTGTGCCCAGGGTCCATGCGACATGGCTCCCCTAGCTCGCTCACTGGGCACCATGTCGAGGGGCAGGGACTAGTTTGCGATGGGCGCTCGTGGCCTGGCTGGCGCGCCCACCGCTGCCGCATGCTGGGCTAGCAGCCCATGCCGTGGCTACTGAGGGCTGTTGAGGCATGCCTCCTATGCTCAAGGTCCGTGTGACATGGCTTGCATGGCTCGCTCGTTGGGCAGTAAGTCGAGGGTTAGGGACGAGGGGGCTGTCTCGCGATTGGCACCCGTGGCTTGACAGACGCGCCTACTGCTGCAACATGCTGGGCAAGCAGCCCATGCCATGCCTGCTGGGGATTGCCGAGGCATTCCTCCCGCACCCAGTGTCTATGTGACGCAACTCCCCTGGCTCGCTCGCTTGGCACCATGTCGTGGGGCAGGGACGAGGGGGTTGGCCCGCGTTGGGCACTCGTGGCTTAGCTAGCATGCCCACCGCTGCCTCACGCTAGGCAAGCAGCCCATGCTGTGCCTGCTGGAGGCTGCCAAAGCATGCCTCCCCTGCCCAGGGTCCATGCGATGTGGCTCTCTTTGCTTGCTCGCTGGGCAGTAAGTCTAGGAGCAGGGACGAGGGGCTGGCTCGCAATGGGCACCCGTGGCCTGGCTAGCGCGCCGGCCGCTGCCACACGCTGGGCAAGTAGCCCATGCCTTGCCTATTGGGGGCTGCCGAGGCATGCCTCCCATGCCCAAGGTCCATGCGATGCAGCTCCACTGGCTCGCTCGTTGAGCACCATGTCGAGGGGCCGGGACGTGGGGCTGTCTCGCAATGGGTGCTCGTGGCCTGGCTGGTGCACCCACCCTGCCACACGATGGGCAAGCAGCCCATGTCGTGCCTGCTGGGGGCTGCGGAAGCATGCCTCCCATGCCCATGGTCTGTGCGACGTGGCTCCCCTCGCTCGCTCATTGGACAGTACTTTACCGAGGGATAGCATCGAGGGACAAGTTTCTGTTAGATATATTTTTTTTATTAGAGTAACACTTGGCTCCCTAATACTTCCCGATATGTTTCCAAGTGTTTTGCCCTTGTGTTCTCATTCTCAACAATCCTAAAGGACTTGCTTCTTTTTCCAAGTCATTATCTTGGGGGGATGATTTCAGACCTCAGGGCATCGATTGCCGAAAAGAGAGGGACAATTGTTGTAGGGGTTCGGAGGGGGGGGAGAGGAGGGACAAATCGAAGCAACAAAGGGCTGAATCTCTGTGGATCATGGCAGCAAGGCCACTCTGCCACTTACAATACCCTGTCGTGTATCTATGTCGTTTGCAAATGATTTTACCTGTCGCTCGGTGGGAATCACACTTTAAGGTAGCCCACGAGGCTCTTTCGTCGCACGGGCTTAGTCAAAAACACGTGCCTTTAGGGGTCGGTAATGGGGTGATGGGCGCATGCATCGCTTTTAGCTCGGATTTTGACTTAGAGTCGTTGAGCCGTTTCCAGGTGGGTAGGCTGTTAAACAGAAAAGATGACTCTTTTCGGGGCCCTTATCGACACCTCCGGACTTCCTAATGTTACCGTTAGCCGCTACATCTCGGTTATAGAATGTTAATCAGATCCCCTTTCGAAGCTCGCGTCAAGGCGTTATCTAACCTGCTTCCCTCCTCTCTTAGGATCAACTAACCCATGTGCAAGTGTCGTTCACATGGAACCTTTCCCTTCTTCATCTTTCAAAGTTCTTATTTGAATATTTGCTACTACCACCAAGATCTACATCGATGGCCATTTTATCCAGGCTCGTGCCTTAGGTTTTATGGCGACCACCATGCCCTCCTATTCATTGGGGCTTGGCCCTTGCCCCAACGGCTGGGTATAGGTCGCGTGCTTCAGTGCCATCTATTTTCGAGGCTAGTTGATTCGGCAGGTGAGTTGTTGCGTACTCCTTAGCGGATTTTGACTTCATGACCACCGTCCTATTGTCTTAATCGACCAACACCCTTTGTGGGTTCTAGATTAGCGCACAGTTGGGCACTGTAACTCGGCTTTCGGTTCATCTCGCATCGCCAGTTCTGCTTACCAACAATGGCCTACTTGGAGCTCTCGATTCCGTGGGACAGCTCAACGAAGCAGCCACCCCGTACTAATTATTTAAAGTTTGAGAATAGGTCCAGGGCATTATGCCCTCGATGCCTCTAATCATTGGCTTTACCCGATAGAACTCGCATCTGAGCTCTAGCTGTCCTGAGGGAAACTTTGGAGGGAACCAGCTACTAGACGGTTCGATTAGTCTTTCTCCCCTATACCCAAGTCAGAAGAACGATTTGCATGTTAGTATCGCTGTGTGCTTCCACCAGATTTCCCTCCTGCTTTACCCTACTTCGGCATAGTTCACCATCTTTTCGGTCCGACAGGCATGCTCGCACTCTAACCCTCCTCAAAAGATCGAGGTAATTTGACGGTGCACCCGTGAGGGATCTCGCCAATCAGCTTCCTTACGCCTTATGGGTTTACTCGCCTATCGACTCACACGCATGTCACACTCCTTGGTTTGTGTTTCAAGACGGGTCAAATGGGGAGCCCGCTAGCCGACGCTGGGAGCGCGTAGGTGTCAAAGCACTGCCACGATGGCGTGCGCTGCCAGCCATGATCTCGATGACAATGTCTCCATGAGTGTATCAAAGGCTCGGGCTTGGGCTGCTGTCGTGATTCGCATTGATCTGCACCCCGAGTCGATCGACAGACCAACTCGTGGTCATTCCACATCCGATCGAGGTGTATCATCTGCCTCATTCGCTACACTCCCGATAATTTCAAGCACTCTTTGACTCTCTTTTCAAAGTCCTTTTCATCTTTCCCTTGCGGTGCTTGTTCGCTATCGGTCTTTCGTCCATATTTAGCCTTCGACGAAATTTACCGCCCTATTAGGGCTGCATTCCCAAATAACCCGACTCATCGACAGCGTCTTGTGGTGTGACAAGGTCCGGGCGAGACAGGGCTCTCACCCTATCCGGTGCCTCTTTCCAGGGGACTTGGGACCCAGTTCGTCGCTAAGGACGCTTCTTCATACTATAATTCGGGCACCAAGGGTGCACGATTTGCAAGCTGGGCTTTTCTTGTTTCGCTTGCCATTACTAGGGGAATCCTTGTTAGTTTCTTTTCTTCTGCTTATTGATATGCTTAAACTCAGCTGGTGGTCTCGCCTAACCTGGGGTCGTATCTCGATCGATCGATCATTGGGTCCGTGAGCCGCGAGTGAGCAACGCACGCACGAGGGAGCATGAGGCTTTCTTTACCACCGCTAAGCCATGACACGGCGTCGCTCGAGGCTCTTTTTTAGGCCAACCGAGAACTAAAAGCGCATGGGAGGCCAACATCTACCCCGCGATCATCCCTCCCCTCTTCGAAGGGATGCAGGGGGGTCGGGGGCGATGGTGCTTGACACCAAGGCAGACATGCCCTCGACCTAATGGCTTCGAGCGTAACTTGCGTTCAAAGACTCGATGGCTCACAAGATTTTGCAATTCATACCAAGTATTTCATTTTGCTACGGTCTTCATCGATGGGAGAGCTGAGATATCCGTTGTCGAAAGTCATTTTTCATTTGAGTTCTCTGGTATATCCCACGCTGTGGGTTTTATTGTTGCATATGAAGAGAGGCTTGGGCGTGAGCCCATGCACCCTTGCCACACGAGGCGGGATGAGGGGCTCGAGAGCCCTCCATCCCGCCGATGTGTTTACAACGTGTTCGCCGGTCATTTTGCTGAGCAAGTTTTTAACAATGATCCTTCCGCGTGTTCACCTACGAAAACCTTGTTACGACTTCTCCTTCCTCTAAATGATATAAGGTTTAGTAGACTTCTCGCGACGTCCCGAGCGACAAACCGCCCATGTCACCGTGATTCGAACACTTCATTGGACCATTCAATCGGTAGGAGCGATGGGTGGTGTGTACAAAGGGTAGGGACGTAGTAAACATGAGCTGATGACTCGCGCTTATTAGGAATTCCTCGTTTAAGACCAACAATTGCAATGATCTATCCCCATCATGATGAAATTTCAAAGATTACCTTGGCATGTTGGCCAAGGCTATAAACTCATTGAATACATCAGTGTAGTGCACGTGCAGCCTAGAACATCTAAGGGCATCATAGACCTATTATTGCCTCAAACTTCCTCGGCCTAAGCAGCCATAGTCCCTCTAAGAAGCCGACCGTGGAGTGTCACCTCCACGTAGCTAGTTAACAGGTTGAGGTCTTGTTCGTTAACGAAATTAACCAGACAAATCGCTCCACCAACTAAGAACGGCCATGCACCACCACCTATAGAATCAACAAAGAGCTCTAAGTCTGTCAATCCTCACTATGTCTGGACCTGGTAAGTTTCCCGTGTTGAGTCAAATTAAGCTGCATGCTCCACTCCTAGTGGTGCCTTTTGTCAATTCCTTTAAGTTTCAGCCTTACGACCATACTCCCCCCGAAACCTAAAGACTTTGATTTCTTATAAGGTGCCAGCGGAGTCCTAAAAGCAACATTCGCTGATCCCTGGTCAGTATTGTTTATGGTTGAGACTAGGACGGTATCTGATCGTCTTTGAGCCCCCAACTTTTGTTCTTGATTAATGAAAACATCCTTGGCAAATGCTTTCGTAGTTGTTCATCATTCATAAATCCAAGAATTTCACCTCTGACTATGAAATACGAATGCCTTCGACTGTCCTTGTTAGTCATCACTCCGATCCTAAAGGCCAATAGAACAGGATCAAAATCCTATAATGTTATCCCATGCTAATGTATTCAGAGTGTAGACTTCCTTTAAGCACTCTAATTTCTTCAAAGTAACAGTGTCGGAGGCATGACCCAGCCAATTAAGGCCAGCAGCGCATCGTCGGCAGTAGGAACGAGCCAACTGGTACACACCGTAGGCGGACTGGCTGACCTATCCCAAGGTCCAACTATGAGCTTTTTAACTGCAATAACTTAAATATATGCTATTAGAGTTGGAATAACCGTGGCTACTAGCACCAGACTTACCCTCCAATGGACCCTCATTAAGGGATTCAGATTGTACATATTCCAATTACTAGACTCAAAGAGCCGATATTGTTATTTATTGTCAATACCTCCCCATGTCAGGATTGGGTAATTTGCGCACCTGCTGCCTTCCTTTGATGTCGTAGCCATTTCTCAGGCTCCCTTTCTAGAATTGAACCCTAATTCTCTGTCACCCATCACCACTATAGTAAGCAACTATCCTACCATCAAAATTTGATAGGGCATAAATTTGAATGATGCGTTGCCGACACGATGGCCTTGCAATCCGTTGAGTTATCATGAATCATTAGAGCAACGGGCGAAGCCCGCGTCGACCTTTTATCTAATAAATATGCCCCTTCCAAAAGCGGGGTTTGTTGCACGTATTAGCTTTAGAATTACTATGGTTATCCAAGTAGTAGGTATCATTAAACAAATTATAACCGATTTAATGAGCCATTTGCAGTTTTACAGTCTGAATTAGTTCATACTTACACATGCATGGCTTAATCTTTGAGACAAGCATATGACTACTGGCAGGATCAACTAAGTAGTATCCTTCAAGATACCATACTAACTAGGACCGAAGCCTGCCACAAGGCTCATTGAGGCCAAAGCTGTCACGGCCATTATTCAAAATCGATGAGACGTGGGACAAATGCTTTCGCTTAGACAGGCAGAGGCCGAGGCCACTCTTGTCGCAACACTTTTCGTACCTGAGGGGATGACCGAGCGCCCATGTGCCAAAGCAGCCGCATGTTGAAGCAAGCCATTCTTAAAGCACGAGGCCCAGTATAGGTTTCCACCCATGCCTGCAAGGGACATGATGCAAAAACAATCAACTTGAATCATTGAATTTCGTTTGTGAAGGCACATAACACAGGGTCCCGATGTCACCCACGAAAAGCCAACCTATGGCTGGGGATCGAGCTTAAAGTGACGTGCTACTTGACAATTCGATGCGAGAGCATGGAGCCTGCCAACGCACACAACTAGATCACTACTCATACGTCGCACATATAAATGGGCAGCAACAGCACCAAACGAGCTATAAGCCAACGAGTGAAAGGCCCATTGATCGTGCAGGTCATCGAGTGCCACCACACCCAAGCCACTAAGTGCAAAATTATTTCGATAAAGAGGGATGATTCTTCGATGGCAAGGGACCATCGATGAGGCCTTGGTAGTAGGGGTGTCATACGATGCCTAGGCTGGCCATGTGGCTTGCTCGATGCTAATGGTTGACGATCGTGTCATCGATTGCGTTGCGCAACGAGTTCGCCTCAACAAACCTAAGCGTCGGGATCTAACCTCGCGTCCACAGCCTTGAAGGCTTACGACAAAGCACTCGCATGCTCAAAATCCCCTCAGCGATTTGGCCCTCGCGTAGCATGCATCATCGTTAGCTTCACCACTCGCACATCGTGCTTGTCTAGCCACATCTTAGCTCATTATCCCACAGTTTAGTGGATTTTGTTTCCCACATTTTTTCCACTAATAAGGCCTTGGCAGTAGGGGTGTCACGCCAGGCCCAGACTGGCCGTGTGGCTCGCTCGATGCTGACGGCCAATGATCGTGTCGTCAATCGCGCTGCGCAACAAGTCCGCCTTGACAAGCCTGAGTGTCGGGGTCTAACCCCATGTCTGTCACCTCGTGGGCCTACGACGAAGCATTCCGCATGCTCAAAATCCCCTCAGCAATTTGGCCCTCATGTTGCATGCATCATCGTTAGCTTCACCGCCCACACTGTCATGTTTGTCTAGCCACATCCCAGCTCATTATCCCACGATTTAGTGGATTTCATTTCCCACATTTTTTCCACCGATGAGGCCTTGGCAGCAGGGGTGTCACGTGGTGCTCAGGCTAGCTGTGTGGCTCGCTCGATGCTAACGGCCGACGATTGTGTTATCGATCGCGCTGCACAACGAGTTTGCCTAGCCAAGCCTGAGCGTCAAGATCCAACCCTGCGTCCATCGCCTCGAGGGCTTGCGATGAAGCACTCTGCACGTTCAAAATCCCCCCAGTGATTTAGCCCTCGCGTAGCATGCATTATCGTTCGCTTCATCGCCCACACCGTCGAGCTTGTCTAGCCACATCCCAGCTCATTATTCACAATTTTTCTCGTTTCGTTGCCCATAATTTAATGGATTTTGTTTTCCACATTTTCCCCACTCCGTTGGCTACTGATCGAGCATCCCACACTCTTCGACCGACTTCACCAGTCCCTTGCTTGCCAGCATTGGTGGCCGCCACAGCCACGCATCACCGGCTGGATGGGCAAGGTAGCAAGCCACCCTGCCCATGCCATGCGCACTGTGTTCCTAAGCCTAGCACCTACCCATGTGGGATGGGCAAGGGGGAGCACGCATGGCCCATTGGCACCCAGTAAGCTTGGTGACCACCTCCCCCCTAAAGAGTCTTAAATGAAATTTCACTCCTAGCATGAGGAAACATCAATATGCCTGAGCTATCATAATGGGTTTAAAAAATTATTTACTTGGAATTTTGAGTTAAAATTTTGCACATAAATGGAGAATAATCATATCTATCACCAGAACAAATTTCAGAATTTTCTGGGATTAAATTTTTTTAATGAATTTTTTACAACCAAAAATTAAAAAAATCATAAAAAATAGCTTGTGATTCGAAATGATCCCAAACTTCAGAGGCAAACTCCTCATGAATTAGAGATTTGTTTGAGTTATTTTGGGACCAATTCCATGATGAAAAGACCATCAATTCACACCAATTTCATAACTGGGTATTGCGACCAACAAGCTGAGGCAGTTGTGCCTCTGCCTGGCCCAGGGTGCACGCTGGCTGTGCAGTTCAACGCACCTCCAGCCACCCCATGGCTACCCTAAGGGTCCTTGACAGCCAGGGGACACGGCCAGGCCCAGCTTGCCCATTAAATCAACGCCTACAGCAGGTGTCGAGCCTCACAGCATGCTCACGACCGGCTCGCATGGGGTGTCCTTGGCAAGGCTGGCGCCGTGCTTGCTGAGGACCGCTGTGGCACCCCTGGTTCGCACGCTGGGAACCACGTCAAGGGGCAGGGATGAGGGGCCTGGCTCGCGATAGGCACCTGTGGCCTGGTTGGCACGACCACCATTGCCGGACACTGCATCGAAGCGACAAAAGGCTGAATCTCTGTGGATCATAGCAGCAAGGCTACTCTGCCACTTACGATACCCCGTCAAGTATTTATGTCATCTGCAAATGATTCTACTTATCGCTCTGTGGGAATCACACTTCAAGGCGGTTCGCGAGGCTCCTCCGCCATGCAGGCTTAGCCAACGACATGTGCCTTTGGGGGCCGAGAAGCCCCTACTGTAGGTCGATAATCGGGCGATGGGTGCATGCATCGCTTCTATCCTGGATTCTGACTTAGAGGCATTCTATCATAATCCAGTGCACGGTAGCTTTGCGCCACTGGCTTTTCAACCAAGCGCGATGACC
The DNA here is from genome assembly GCA_021397835.1 of Moringa oleifera. NCBI lineage: Eukaryota > Viridiplantae > Streptophyta > Magnoliopsida > Brassicales > Moringaceae > Moringa > Moringa oleifera. Next base: position 53,822 of record JAJFZO010000094.1, read on the forward strand.
AATTGTGTGAATTAATGGTTCCTCTCGTACTAGGTTGAATTGCTATCGCGACGTGGGCATCGGAAGGGTAAAATTAACCTGTCTCACGATGGTCTAAACCTAGCTCACGTTCCCTATTGATGGGTGAACAATCCAACACTTGGTGAATTCTGCTTCATAATGATAGGAAGAGCTGACATTGAAGGATCAAAAAGCAATGTCGCCATGAACACTTGGCTGCCACAAGCCACTTATCCTTGCGGTAACTTTTTTGACACCTCTAGCTTCAAATTTTGAAGGTCTAAAGGATCGATAGGCCAAGCTTTCACAGTTCATATTAGTACTGGAAATCAGAATCAAATAAGCTTTTACCCTTTTGTTCCACACAAGATTTCTGTTCTTGTTGAGCTCATCTTAGGACACCTGCGTTATCTTTTAACAGATTTGCCGCCCCAGCCAAACTCCCCAATTGAAAATGTCTTCTGCCCGGATCAGCCAGCCGAAGCCAGCCAACCTTGGGTCCAAAAAGAGGGGCGACACCCCGCCTCTGATTCACGAAATAAGTAAAATAATGTTAAAAGTAGTAGTAGTTCACTTTTGTCATTTTCGGTTCCCACTTATCCTACACCTCTCAAGTCATTTCATAAAGTCAGATTAGAGTCAAGCTCAATAGGGTCTTCTTTCCCCCACTGATTTTGCCAAGCCCGTTCTCTTGGTTGTGGTTTCACTGGATAGTAGACAGGGACAGTGGGAATCTTGTTAATCCATTCATGTGCATCACTAATTAGCTGACGAGGCATTTGGCTACCTTAAAAGAGTCATAGTTGCTCCCGCCGTTTACCCGCTCTTGGTTGAATTTCTTCACTTTGACATTCAGACCGCTAAGCAGAAATCACATTCGTGAGCATTCGCAGAGACTATCGCAATGCTTTGTTTTAATTAAACAATCAGATTCCCCTTGTCCATACCAGTTCTGAGTTGGCTGTTTGACACCCAGGGAAGGCCCCCGAAAGAACCATTCCCAGTTTGTCCCTAGGCTGACACGTGGCGACCTGCTCTCGTCGCGGGAGTAGCTCGAGTAGTCCACCGATAGTCGATGAGTTTGGGACTGAGACCCTTATGCCCAACCCTCGGAGCCAATCCTTTTCTCGAGGCTACGGATCCATTTTACTGACTTCCCTTGCCTACATTGTTCCATGG
>JAJFZO010000094.1:60000-92500 GCA_021397835.1 Moringa oleifera
TTACCGAAAACTCCCTTACTACTTCGGTTTTAATTAGGCTTAAGGCTCGCTCATTAGTCACGAGTAATCCACCTAAGTGGGGCATCACCAATGCCTTGGCGTGTCTAAAGAATTCTAGACCCAAGATAACATTGAAGTCATTTAACTGAGTTATCATGAAGTTAGACATATCTTTCCATTCGCCTACTTCAAGGGTCGTAATAGTAGCTCCGCATACTGCCTTTGCCTCAACATTCACTGCTTTGAACTTGACCGAGGTTGGAGAAAGCTTAAGCTTGAGCTTTCCCACTTCTCTTTCTATGATGAAATGCTTAGTAGCTCCCGTATCCAACATTGCCATTGCATCCTTCTTGTTTACCTTCACCAGGACATAGATCAACCCCTTTCTGCAAGTTTTTGGGTGTGATTGCATTTAGCAATTGGATTGGGTTTGCCCGAGTTATGGCATTCCCTTCCTTTTCCTCGAGGGAATATTCTACTACTATGAGCGTCGCTAACTTCTCCTTGCATGGATAGTCGCGTGCTTCTATGTGGCCCGTTGCATAAGAAGTAACCCCTTTGGTCCACATTCCTTCCCTTACCCTTCAAAGGGGATGAGCTCCAAGGCTTGCTGGACTCGACATTCTTCTTTTTCTTGCCCTTGCCATTGGGCTTTTTCATCTCCTTTCTAACCTCCCCTTGTTTCTCACCTTTTTTGGAAGCATCACCTACATACTTGAAATCCACCAAGCTATCTACCATAGAAAATGCTGGGGGCAAGTCTTTGACACCTTACCGCCCCAGCTCTGCTTGAGCCCATGGTTGTAAGCTCGATAGGAAGTTAAATAACCTATCCTCCTCTGACATGTTTTTGATGTCTAACATCAGGGAACTGAACTCCTTCATAAAGTCCACACTGAGCCCGTCTGCTTCAAGCACTTTAGTTGTTCCCTAGCCATGAACGAAGTGTTACATGGCAGGAATTGCTCCTTGAATTGCTTTCTGAGTGCCTCCCACGAATCAATGCTAGGTCTTCCCATGATACCATCATCTTGCATATGGGTGCGCCACCACAACTTAGCATCACCAGATAAGTACATGGATGTGATCATTACCTGGTCGTTCACGGGCACTCGAGCAGCTTTGAAATACTGCTCCATATCCCACAAGAAGTTCTCCAACTCCTTGGCATTCCTCTCTCCAGAGAACGGCTTTGGTTCTGGCACCTTTAGCTTAGCCACAGTAGAGTTCGCTCCTATTGTTGATATATGGGCAGCCCTTTTCAGCAACACGATCTTGGTCTCAAGGCTCCTCACAGTCTCCTTGAGGTTTCCGATGTCCTCTACCATTGAGGATTGTCGCTGGGCAATTATCTCCATCAACTCTGCCAATGTGCATGTTGACCCCTCCGACGATGCACCAATGATCTCTTCCAATCGAGCGATACACTTTCGCATTGACTCACTCCCTCTTAGCATGAATCCTTAGCAGCGATAAGATCAACCATAAGTTTAAGAAAGTAGTGATCGAAACTGCGCTCTAATATCAAACTGTCACACCGTCTGTTGCAGGATCAGTGCAACCCCAATGTGATGGCGCTAAGTGCATCCACCTAGCCAGCCCAACTTTCTAAGCCCACACCAAGCGAAGAAGAAGAGACAATAATGTAAAAGCAAAGTAAAGAGACAGTATTACGAGAACTCTTTCTCAACCTTTATTCAAAATAAAGGAACTATTTACAAAAGAAGGGTCTTTCTCTAAGAGTACCTAAAGCCTCTAACTACCCACACACTTGAGTTTGTATTACTCAATGTCTTTACAACTGAACCCAAGCCCCCTTTATATACTAGTTGAGAAGTGTCCTACTCAAGCACTCTCTCTTAGTTATCCCACATCTTTCGGATAGGCCACCCAATCTTGATCACGAATTTTTTATCCCATTGAGGCTTATTTTCAAAGTTTAGATAGCATCCTTCTCCCGTAAGGACTCTCCATGAGTCAAGGATATTTGGATAGCATCCTCTTCCCGCAAGGACTCTCCATTTGAATAGCATCCTTCTCCCACAAGGACTCTCCATGAGTCAAGCATATTTGGATAACATCCTTCTCCTGTTAGGACTCTCCTTGAGTCAAGGATCTCATCTCCTTTGAAATCTTTTCCAAGCCTTCTTATTTGTTTTCAACTTGTTTGGATAGGCTTCAGGAGGTGGTTTCCATTCAAAACTCTTTTCGAGCCTTATCTCCCTTAGTTTTTGGGATAGACATATTTTTTTTGTCCTTCTATCGCATTGATCCTCTTCTAGCCAATAGCCATATCCTTTCTTTGTGGAATATCTTCGTTTGCTGGACTTTCCATCCATGCTAAGTTGGGTTCCCGAAATCTGCCCTGTGTTCCCGTCACTAGACATATTCGCTCCGCTATGTGTGAGTGCTTACTTGAGGCATCTCTAATGTTTTCCCCTTAAGCGGGCTTGTGGGTCTGTTTGTGTGCTTCATCCCTTGCTCCACAATGTTCCTAGCTCATCAACGTATCTCGCCACTATGAGTATGAAACTCGATTTCTCACCAAGTCTCCCGCATTCGTTTCCATATCTAACTCATGCGTTTTTGCCTTGCTAGCGTGGCCCTCCACACTTGTAGGTCTAGGCATGGAGCAAGACTCACCATGCATATGCCTTGGCACTCAGATTCAGGGGCTTGACAAACCACCCCTACCAGAAAAGCCCGATGCCCTCATCGGCTTAGTTTTGTGGTATGGCTTGATCTGGTCCTCGAATTGCCATAATGTGGTATCTTTTTCCCGACTAGCATCCACCTCATTGGTGCCTTTCCACTGGACAAAATAATATGTCCTCTGATTCATCTTACTATAGCCCTTCATTTGATGATCGAGGATTTTTTCTATCTCTTTGTTAAATTGAACTCGAGTTACCGGCGGTGCATTCTTAGCCTGCTTGCGTCCACGATCGGCATCATCCTGAAACTCTTTAAGGAAGCTCACGTGGAATGTTGGGTGCAACCTCAGATGTTGCGGTAGCTTTAACCCATAAGTTACTGCTCTAACCTACTTCCCAATCATATAATCAACATTCCTCCTTGAAGGTAATGTCTCGAGGAGTTCCGATGGCATCCTGCTGTTGAATTCTCTTAACATTTCAGTACTCTCATCAGGTTCCTCTACCACTTGATCTGGTTCGCCTCGAATAGTGCTGCCAACATCGTCACTTCACCCTTTTGTAGTTTTAACTTAAACTGCTTTGCAGATTGCAACCCGATCTGCTTCTTGTTTACCAAAAGCTCTCTTGCTGCTTTGGTTCTGATTAGGCTTGGGGCTCACTCATTAGCCACGAGTAATTCACCTAAGTGGGGCATCACCAATGCCTTGGCTTGTCTGAAGAATTCTAGACCCAAGATAACATCAAAGTCATGTAACTGAGTTATCATGAAGTTAGATGTACCTCTCCATTCACCACTTAGAGGCGTTCAGTCATAATCTAGCGCACGGTAGCTTCACGCCACTGGCTTTTTAACCAAGCGTAATGACCAATTGTGTGAATCAACAGTTCTTCTCATACTAGGTTGAATTACTATCGCAATGCGAGCATCAACAGGGTAAAACTAACCTCTCTCACGATAATCTAAACCCAGCTCACGTTCCCTATTGGTGGGTGAACAATCCAACACTTGGTGAATTCTGCTTTACAATGATAGGAAGAGCTGACATTGAAGGATCAAAAAGCAACGTCGCTATAAACGCTTAGCTGTCATAAGCCAGTTATCCCTGTAGTAACTTTTCTGACACCTCTAACTTCAAAATTTGAAGGTCTAAAGGATCGATAGGCCACGCTTTCATGATTTGCATTCGTACTGGAAATCAGAATCAAACGAGCTTCTACCATTTTGTTCCACACAAGATTTCTATTCTTGTTGAGCTCATCTTTGAACACCTGTGTTATCTTTTAACAGATGTGCCGCCCTAGCTAAACTCCCTACCTGACAATGTCTTTCGCCCAGATCGGTGGGCCGAATCTGACCTTGGGACCAAAAAGAGGGGCAACGCCCCGCCTCCAATTCACGGAATAAGTAAAATTATGTGAAAAGTAGTGGTATTTCACTTTTGCCATTTTCGGCTCCCACTCATCTTGCAGCTCTCAAGTCATTTCACAAAGTCAAACTAGAGTCAAGCTCAACAGGGTCTTCTTTCCCCGTTGATTTTGCCAAGCCCGTTCCCTTAGCTATGGTTTCGCTGGATAGTAAACAGGGACAATGGGAATCTCATTAATCCATTGATGCGCGTCACTAATTAGATGACGAGGCATTTGGCTACCTCAAGAGAGTCATAGTTACTCCCGTCGTTTACCCGCGCTTGATTGAATTTCTTCACTTTGACATTCAAAGCACTGGGTAGAAATTACATTACGTGAGCATCCGCAGGGACCATTGCAATACTTTGTTTTAATTAAATAGTCAGATTCCCCTTATCTGTACTGGTTCTAAGTTGGCTGTTCGACGCCCGGGGAAGGCCCCCGAAGGAGCCATTCCTAGTCCATCCCCCGGTTGGCACGGGACAACCCGCTCTCGTCGCAGGAGTAGCTCGAGCAGCCAACCAACAGCCGACGGGTTCGGGACTGAGACCCATATGCCCAACCCTCAGAGCCAATCCTTTTCCCTAGGTTACGGATCCATTTTGCCAGCTTCCCTTGCCTACATTATTCCATCGACCAGAGGCTGTTCACCTTGAAGACTTGATGCGGTTATGAGTATGACCAGGCGTAGGAGGCACTCGATCCTCCAGATTTTCAAGGGCCACCGAGAGCGCATCAGACACCACGCGACGTGCGGTGCTCTTCCAGCCGCTAGATCTTACCTTCAACTAAGCCATTATCGTCAGCCGCTAGATTTAGGGTAGGCAGGCTGTTACTAGAGAAGATAACTCTTTTCAAGGTCCTCGGACTCCCTAAAATTATCGTCAGCCGCTACGTCCCAGTTCAAGAATTTTAACTGGATCCTCTTTCGAAGCTCACGTCGAGGTGCTATCCGACGGGCTTCCCCCGTCTCTTAGGATCGACTAACCCATGTGCAAGTGCCGTTCACATGGAACCTTTCCCTTCTTTGGCCTTCAAAGTTCTCATTTGAATATTTGCTACTACCACCAAAATCTGCATTGATGGTCACTCCGTTCGGGCTCACGCCCTGGGTTTTGCGGCGACCACCGCGCCCTCCTACTCATTAAGGCTTGGCCCTTGCCCCAACGGTTGGATATAGGTCGCGCGCTTCAGCGCCATCCATTTTTGGGGCTAGTTGATTTGACAGGTGAGTTATTACACACTCCTTAGCAGATTTCAACTTCCATGGCCACCGTCCTACTGTCTTAATTGACCAACGCCCTTTGCGGGTTCTAGGTTAGCACATAGTTAGGCACCGTAACTAGGATTTTGGTTAATCCCGCATTGCAAGTTTTGCTTACCAAAAATAGCCCACTTAGAGCTCTCGATTCCATGGGATGGCTCAACGAAGTAGCCGCCCCGTACTACTTATTTAAAGTTTGAGAATAGGTCGAGGGCATTGCGCCCCTGATGCCTCTAATCATTGGCATTACCCGATAGAACTCGTATCTGAGCTCTAGCTATCCTGAGGGAAACTTTAGAGGGAACCAGCTACTAGACGGTTTGATTAGTCTTTTGCCCCTATACCCAAGTTAGATGAGCGATTTGTACGTCAGTATTGCTGCGGGCCTCCACTATAGTTTCCTCTGTCTTCGCCCTGCTCAGGCATATGTCACCATCTTTCAGGTCCCGACACGCATTCTCGCACTTGAACCCTTCTCAAAAGATCGAGGTCGGCCGGCGGTGCACCCACGAGGGATCCCGACAATCAGTTTCCTTGTGCTTTCTGGGTTTACTTGCCCATTGACTCGCATGCATGTCAGACTTCTTGGTACGTGTTTCAAGACGGGTCAAATGGGGAGCCCACTGGCTGACGTCGAAAGTGTGCAGGTGCTGAAGCATCACCGCGATGGCGCGGGCTGCCAGCCATGATCTCAATGATGACATTTTCGCTAGCATATCAAAGGCTCGGGCTTGGGCCGCCGTCTCGATCCGCCTCGGTCTGCTCCCCGAGTCGATCGACGGACCGGCTCATGGCTGTTCCACATCTGACCGAGGTACATTGTTGGCCCTGATCCACTTCCCTCTCGACAATTTCAAGTACTCGTTGACTCTCTTTTCAAAGTCCTTTTCATCTTTCCCTCGCGGTACTTGTTCGTTATCGGTCTCTCGTCCGTATTTAGCCTTGGACAGAATATTCCACTGTATTGGGGCTGCATTCCCAAATAACTTGACTCGTCGATAGCACCTCGTGGTGCGATAGGGTCCGGGCGAGACGGGGCTCTCACCTTCTCCGGCGCCTCTTTCAAGGGGACTTAGGCCCCGGTCTATCGTTGAGGATGCTTCTCCAGACTACAATTCGGGCACTGAGGGCGCACAATTTTCAAGCTGGATTTTTCCCAATTCGCTCGCCATTACTGGGGAATCCTTTTTGTTTCTTTTCCTCCTCTTATTAATAACAATTAAACTTAGTGGGTGGTTTCGCCTGACCTGGGGTCGCCTCTCGATCGATCGTTGGGTCCGTGAGCTGCGAGTGAGCGACACGTGCATGAGGGAGCACAAGGCTTTATCTACCATTGCCAAGCCATGATGCAGTGCTACTTGAGGCTCTTTTTTAGGCCAACCGCGAGTCGAAGGAGCAAGAGAGGCCAACATCCGCCCCGTGATGGTCTCTCCCCTCCCTAAAGGGAAGCGGGGGGATCGGGGGCGATGGTTCTTGACACCCAGGCAGACGTGCCCTCGGCTTGATGGCTTTTGACGCAACTTGCATTTAAAGACTCGATGGTTCTCGAGATTCTATAATTCACACCAAGTATTGCATTTTGCTACGCTTTTTATCGATGCGAGAGCTAAGATATCCGTTGCCGATAGTCATTTTAGACATCGTTTAAGGATGACACGATCACCAACTACGCATCGAGATCGAGGTGACTAGGGCTTGCTTTTTCATTCGATGAGGGGCTGATGACTCACGCTTACTAGGAATTCATCATTAAACACCAACAATTGCAATGATCTATCCTCATCACGATGAAATTTCAAAGATTACCTGGGCCTATCAGCCAAGGCTATAAACTCGTTGAATACATCAATGTAGCGCGCGTGCAGCTTGAAACATCTAAGGGCATCACAGACCTGTTATTCCCTTAAACTTCCTTGGCCTAAGAAGCCATAGTCCCTCTAAGAAACCAGTGTGGAGGGTCACATCCACATAGCTAATTAGTAGGCTAAGGTCTCGTTTGTTAATGGAATTAACCAGACAGATTGCTCCACCAACTAAGAACGGCCATGCGCCACCACCCATAGAATCAAGAAAGAGCTCTCAATCTGTCAATCCTTACTATAACAGGACCTGGTAAGTTTCCCTGTATTGAGTCAAATTAAGCCGCAGGCTTCACTCCTGGTGGTGCCCTTTCGTCAATTCCTTTAAGTTTCAGCCTTATGACCATACTCCCTATGGAACCCAAAGACTTTGATTTCTCATAAGGTGCTAGCTGAGTCCTAAAAGCAACATCCGTTGATCCCTGGTCGACATCGATTATGGTTGAGACTAGGATTGTATTTGATCATCTTCGAGCTCCCATGCCCAGGGTCCTTGCGACACGGCCCCCCTGGCTCACTCATTGGGCACTATGTCGAGGGACAAGGACGACGGGGTTAGCTCGCGATGAGGCCATGGCCTGGCTAACATGCCCACCTCTGCCACACGCTAGGCAAGCAGCCCATTTCGTGCCTACTGGGGGCTGTTGAGACATGCCTCCCATGCCCGGACTTCGTGCGATGCGGCTCCCCTGGCTCCCTTGTTGGGCATCATGTCGAGGGGTAGGGAAAATGGGGCTGGCTTGCAATGGCCGCCCGTGGCCTAGCTGGCGCGCCCAACCCTGCCGAACGCTGGGCAAGCAGTCCATGCGGTGCCTACTAGGGGCTACCAAGGCATGCCTCCCATGCCCAGGGTCCATGCGATGCAGTCCCCATGGCTCGCTCACTGGGCAGTAAGTCGAGGAGCAGGGACGAAGGGCTGGCTTGCGATGGGCGCCCGTGGCCTGGCTGGCGCACCCATTGCTGCCGGATGCTGGACAAGCAGCCCATTCTATGCTTGTTGGGGGATGCCAAGGCAAGCTTCCCATGCGCAGGGTCAGTGCAATGCGGCTTTTCCATGCTCGCTCGCTGGGCTCCGTGTCGAGGGGCAAGGATGAGGGGGCCAGCTCGTGATAAGCACCCGTGGCCTGGCTGGCGCGCCTATCGCTACCGCACGCTAGGCAAGCAACCCATGCCATGCCTACTGGGGGTTGCCAAGGCATGCCTCCCGTGCCTCGGGTTCATGCGATGTGGCTCCCCTGGCTCGCTCTCTCGACAGTAAGTCGAGGGGCAGGGACGAGGGGATCGGCTTGCGGTGGGTGCCCGTGGCCTGGCTAGTGCACCCACCACTTCCAGATGCTGGGCAAGCAGCCCATGCCATGCTTGCTTGGGGCTATCGAGGCTTGCCTCCCATTGCCAGGGCCCATGCGACGCGGTCCCCATGGCTCACTTGCTGGGCACTACGTCAAGGGACATGGACGAGGGGGCTGGCTCGCGATGGGTGCCCTTCACCTGGCAGGTGCGCCCACTACTGCTGCACGCTGGGCTAGCAGCACATTCTGTGCCTGTTGGGGGCTGCTAGGGCATGCCTCCCGTGCCCAAGGTCCATGCGACGCAGCACCCCTGGCTCGCTTGCTGGGCAGTAAGTCGAGGGGCAGGGATGAGGCAGCTGGTTCGTAATGGGCGCCCATGGCCTGGCTAGTCACCTACCTCTACCGAACGCTGGGCAAGCAGCCCATGCCATGCCAGCCTAGGGCTGCTGATGCATGCCTCCCGTGCCCAGGGTTCGTGCAACGCACCTCCCCTGGCTCACTCGCTAGGCACAATTTCGAGGGGCAGGCACGAGGGGGCTACCCTACGATGGGCGCCCATGGCTTGACTGGCACACCCGCTGCTGCCGCACGTTGGGCAAGCAGCCCATGCCATGCCTACTGGGGGCTACTGAGGCATGCCTCCGGTGCTCGGGGTGTATGTGATGGGGCTACCTTGGCTCGCACACTGGGCACCTTGTTGAGTTGCAGGGACGAGGGGGCTAGCTAGCGATGGGCACCGCTGGCCTGGTTTGGCACGCCCACAACTACCGCACATTGGGCAGGCAGCCCATGCCGTGCCAGCTGAGGGCTGTAAAGGCATGCCTCCCATGCCCAGGGTCTGTGCGATGCGCCTCCCTAGCTTGCTTGCTTGAAACCATGTCGAGGGGCAGGGACAAAGGGGCTGGCTAGCGATCGACGCCCGTGGCCTGGCTGGTGTGCCCAACACTACCGCATGTTGGCCAAGCAGCCCATGCCGTGCCTGTTGGGGGCTACCGCGGCATGCCTCTAGTGCCCACGGTCCGTGCGACACTACTCCCCTGGCTCACACGCGGGGCACCTTGTCAAGGGGCAGGGACGAAGGGGTTGACTCGCGATGGGCGCCACGGGTCTGGTTGGCGCACCCACAACTGTTGCATGCTGGACAAGCAACCCATGCCATGCCTACTGGGGGCTGTCGAGGCCTGCCTCCCATGCTTAGGTCCGTGCGACGCGACTTCCCTGGCTCGCTCGTTGGGCACTACGTTAAGGGTTGGGAACGAAGGGGTTAGCTCGTAATGTGCGCCATTGGCCTGGTTGGCGCGGTAATCGCTACTGCACGCTAGGGCAGTTGGCCGTTGCAGTGCTTACTAGGGGCTGCCAAGGCATGCCTCCTGTGGCCAAGGTCCTTGCAACATGGCTCCGCTGGCTCGCACGCTGGGCACCATGTTGAGGGCCAGGGATAAGGGGGCTGGCAAGCGATGGGCACCCGTGGCCAAGCTGGCACGCACACCGCTGCTGCGCACTAGGCAAGTAGACCATGTTGCACTTGCTAGAGGCTGCAAGCCCATGCCTCCTGAGCCAGGTTCGGTGAACATGGCTGCCCTGGCTCACTCGCTAAGCACCATGTAGAGGGGCAAGGACAAGGGGCTGGCTCGCAGTCGGTGCCCGTGGCCAGGCTAGCGCGTCCACCGCTGCCGCATGCTGGGCAAGGGGCCCATGCTATGCCTGTTGGGGGTTGCCACGGCATCCCTCCAGTGCCCAAGGTCCATGCTTCATGGCTCCCCTGGCTCGCACGCTGGGCACCTTGCTTAGGGGCTGGGACGAGGGGGCTGGCTCGCAATAGGCGCCACTAGCCTGGTTGGCGCGCCCACAACTGCCGCACGCTGGGCAAGCAGCCAATACCATGCCTGCTGGGGGCTGCCAAGGCCTGCCTCCTAAACTCAGGGTCCGTGTGATGCGGCTCGCTCGTTGGGCACTACGTTGAGGGTCAAGGACGAGGGGGCTAGCTCGCGATGGCGCCTTTGGCCTGGCTGGCGCGCCTACCACTGCCGCACGCTGGGCACTTGGCCCATGCTGTGCTTGCTGGCGGCTTCCTAGGCATGCCTCCCATGCCCAGGGTCTTTGCATCGCGGCTCCCCTGGCTCGCTCGCAGAGCACAATGTTGAGGATCAGGGGCGAGGGGGCTGGCTCACGATAGGCGCCTGTGGCCTGGCAGAAGTACCCACCGCTACTGCAAGGTGGGCAAGCAGCCGACGCCATGCCTGCTGAGGGCTGCTGAGGCGTGCCTCCCATGCCCAGTGTCTGTGCGCCGTTGCTTCCCTGGCTCGCTCGCTGGGCACTATGTCGTGTGTCAAGGAAGAGGGGGCTGGCAAGCAATTGGTGCCACTCTCCTAGCTAGCGCGCCCACAGCTGCCGCACGCTTGGTAAGCAGCCCATGCCATGCCTGCTGGGGGCTACCAAAGCCTGCCTCCCATGCTCAGGGTCCGTACGACACGGTTCTCTTGGCTCGCTCACTGGGCACTATGTCGAGGGACAAGGACGAGGGGGCTGGCTCGCGATGGGCGCCTTTGGCCGGGCTGGCGCGCCTACCGCTACCGCACACTAGGAACTTGGCCCATGTCATGACTGTTGGCGGCTGCCTAGGCATGTCATCGGTGCCCAGGGTCCGTGCGACGTGGCCCCCCTGGCTCGCTCGTTGGGCACTACATCGAGGGATAGGGACGAGGGGGCTGGCTCGCGAGCAGCCGATGCCATGCTTACTGGGGGCTGCCGAGGCGTGCCTCCCATTACCAGTGTTTGTTCAACCCGGCTCCGCTAGCTCGCTCACTAGGCATCATGTCGAGGGGCTTGGTTGCAATGGGCAACCGTGGCCTCGTTGGCGCGCGCACCACTGCGGCATGCTTTGCAAGCAGCCCATTCCATAGCTGCTGGCGGCTGACGAGGCGTGCCTCCCCTGCCCAGAGTCCATACGACGCGGCTCCTCTGGCTCGCTCGGTGGGCATTATGTCGAGGGGTTAGCTTGCGATGGGCGCCTGTTGCCTGGCTGGTGCCCCTATCGCTCCTGCACACTGGGCAAACAGCCGACGCCATGCCTGCTGAGGGCTGCTGAGGCATGCCTTCCATACCTAGGGTCAATGAGGCACGGCTCCCTTGGCTCGCTCGCTTGGCACTATGTCAAGGGGTAGGGATGAGGCTGTTAGCTCGCAATTGGCGACCCCGCCGCTGCCGTTTGCTGGGAAAGCAGCCCATGCCGTACTGGCTGGGGGCTATCGAGGCATGCCTCCCAACCGAGGGTCTGTGCGACACGGCTGCCCTGACTCGCACGCATGGCATTATGTCGATGGGCTGGCTAGCGATGGGCGCCCATGGCCTGGCTGGCGCGCCCACCGTTGCTGCACGCTGGGCAAGCAGGCCATGTCATGCCTGTTGAAGGCTGGAAGGCATGCCTCCCATGCCCAGGGTCTGTGCAACGTGGATCCCCTAGCTCGCTAGCCAGGCACAGTGTCGAGGGGCAAGGACGAGGGGGCTGGCTCACGATGGGAGCCTGTGGCTTGGCTGGCGCATCCCCTGCTGCTGCACGCTGGGCAAGTAGCCCATGCCATGCCTACTGGGGGCTGTGAGGCATGCCTCCCGTGCCCAGGGTTCGTGCGATGGGACACTCCTGGCTTGCTTACTGGGCACCATGTCGATGGGCAGGGACGAGCGGCTCGCTCGCGATGGGCGCCTGTGGCCTGCCTGGTGCTTACACCGCTGCCGCACGCTGGGCAAGAAGCCCATGAAGTGCCTACTAGGGGCTGTGAGGCCTTCCTCCCATGCCCAGGGTCCGTGCGATGCGGCTCCCCTGGCTGGTTCACTGGGCACCATGTCGAGGGGCAGGGACGAGCAGTTGGCTTGCGATGGGCGCCTGTGGCTTGGCTGGTGCACACACCGTTGCCACACGCTGGGCAAGCAGCCCATGCCGTGCTTGCTGGGGCTACCAAGGCATGCCTCCCGTGCCCAGGGTCTGTGCAACGCGGCTCCCCCGGCTCGCTCACAAGGCACCATGTCAAGGGGTAAAGACGAGGGGGCTAGCTCACAATGGGCACCCATGGCCTGGCTGGGCACTTTGCCCATGCCGTGCCTGCTGAGGGCTGCCGAGGCATGCCCCCCTGCCCAGTGTCCGTGTGACGTGGCTCCCTTGGCTCGCTCGCTGGGTAGTACTTTACCGAGGGACAGCATTGAGGGACAAGTTTCTGTTAGATATATATATATATATATATATATTTTTATTGGAGTAACACTTGTTTCTCCAATGCTTTCCGATGTGTTTCCAAGTGTTTTTCCCTTGTGTTTCTCATTCTCTACAAGCCCAAAGGACTTGTTTCTTTTTCAAGGTTATTATAGGGGTTCAGGAGAAGGGGGAGGAACGAATCGAAGCGACAAAGGGCTGAATCTCAGTGGATCATGGCAGTAAGGCCACTCTGCCACTTACAATACCCCGTCGCGTATTTAAGTCATCTGCAAATGATTCTACCCGTCGCTCGGTGGGAATCACACATCAAGGCAGCCAGCGAGGCTCCTCCGTCGCGCGGGCTTGGCCAACGACACGTGCCTTTAGGGGTCTGGAGGCCCTTACTGCAGGTCGATAATCGGGCGATAGGTGCATGCATCGCTTCTAGCCCGGATTCTGACTTAGAGGTGTTTAGCCATAATCCAACGCACGGTAGCTTCGTGCCATTGGCATTTCAACGAAGCGCGATGACCAATTGTGCAAATCAATGGTTCCTCTCATACTAGGTTGAATTACTATCGCGACGCGGGCATCAGTAGGGTAAAACTAACCTATCTTACGATGGTCTAAACCCAGCTCACATTCCCTATTGGTTGGTGAATAATCCAACACTCGGTGAATTCTGCTTCACAATGATAGGAAGAGCCGACATCAAAGGATCAAAAAGCAACGTCGCCATGAACACTTAGTTGCCACAAGCCAATTATCCCTGTGGTAACTTTTCTAACGCCTTTAGCTTCAAATTTTGAAGGTTTGAAGGATAGATAGGCCATACTTTCACGGTTCGTATTTGCACTGGAAATCAGAATCAAACGAGCTTTTACCTTTTTGTTCCACACGATATTTCTGTTCTTGTTGAGCTCATCTTAGGACACCTTTATTATCTTTTAACAGATGTGCCACCGTAGCAAAACTCCCCACCTGACAATGTCTTCCACTCGAATCGACCGACCGAAGCCAACCTTGGGTCAAAAAAAAGGGGCGACACCCCCCCCCCCCCAATTCATAGGATAAGTCAAATAATGTTAAAAGTAATGGTATTTCACTTTTGCAATTTTCGACTCCCACTTATCCTACACCTCTCAAGCCATTTCATAAAGTCAGAGTAGAGTCAAGCCCAGTTGGGTCTTCTTTCCCTGCTGATTCTGCCAAGCCCGCTCCCTTAGCTGTGGTTTCATTGGATAGTAGATAAGATAGTGGGAATCTCGTTAATCCATTCATGCGCGTCACTAATTAGATGACGAGGCATTTGGTTACCTTAAGAGAGTCATAGTTATTCCTACGGTTTACCCACGCTTGGTTGAATTTCTTCACTTTAACATTCAGAGCACTTGGTAAAAATCACATTGCGTGAGCATCCGTGAGGACCATCGCAATGCTTTGTTTTAATTAAACCGTCGGATTCCCCTTGTCCATACCAATTCTAAGTTGGCTGTTTGATGCCCAGGGAAGCCCCTTGAGGGAACCGTTCCCAGTCCGCCCCTTGGTCAGCACGCAACAACTCGCTCTCGTCATGAGAGTAGCTCGAGCAGTCCATTGATGGCCGATGGGTTCAGGACTGGGACTCCCATGCCCAACCCTCAGAGCCAATCCTTTTCCCAAGGTTACGGATCCATTTTGCTAACCTCCCTTGCCTACATTTTTCCATCGACCAGAGGCTGTTCACTTTGGAGACCTGGTGCAGTTATAAGTACGACCGGGCATGGGAGGCACTCGGTCCTCCAGATTTTCAAGGGTCATGAGGGCATATCGGACGCCACGCGACATACGGTGCTCTTCTAGCCACTGGACCCCAACTCCGATTGACCTGTTTTTTAGGGTGGGCAGGCTGTTAAACAGAAAAGATAACTCTTTTCAGGGCCCTCGTCGACGTCTTCGGACTCCGTAATGTTACTGTCAGCCGCCACGTTCTGGTTCTAAAATTTTAATCAGATCCCCTTTCGAAGCTCGCGCTGAGGCGCTATCCGACGGGCTTCCCCATCTCTTAGGATTGACTAACCCATGTGCAAGTGCCGTTCACATGGAACCTTTCCCCTCTTTGGCCTTCAAAGTTCTCATTTGAACATTTGCTACTACCACTAAGATCTGCACAGATGGTCGCTCCACCCAAGCTCGCGCCTCGAGTTTTGCGGCGACCACCGCGCCCTCCTACTCACTGGGGCTTGGCCCTTGCCCCAATGGCTGGGTATAGGTCGCGTGCTTCGGTGCCATTCATTTTTGGGGCTAGTTGACTCGGCAAGTGAGTTGTTACACACTCTTTAGCGGATTTCCACTTCCATGACCACCATCCTGTTGTCTTAATCGACCAACACCTTTTGTGGGTTCTACGTTAGCGCCCAGTTGGGCACCGTAAGCTGGCTTTTGCTTCATCCCGCATCGCCAGTTTTGCTTACAAAAAATGGCCCACTAGGTGCTCTCGATTCCGTGGGATGGCTCAACGAGGTAGTCGCCCCGTACTACCTATTTAAAGTTTGAGAATAGGCCGAGGGCATTGCGCTCCCGATGCCTTTAATCATTGGCTTTACCTTATAAAACTCGCATCTGAGCTCCAGCTATCCTGAGGGAAACTTCAGAGGGAACCAACTACTAGACAGTTCGATTAGTCTTTTGCCCCTATATCCAAGTCAAACGATTGATTTGCACGTCAGTATCGCTGCGGGCCTCTACCGAAGCACCACTGCGATGGAGTGCACTTCCAGCCAAGATCTCGACGATGACGTCTCTGCGAGCATATCAAAGGCTCGGGCTTGAGCTGCCATCGCGATCCATGTTGGTCCGCACCCCCAGTCGACCGACGGATCGGCTCGTGGCCATTTCACATCTGACCGAGGTGCATTGTCGGCTCCCATCCACTTCCCTCCCGATAATTTCAAGCATCCTTTGACTCTCTTTTCAAAGTCCTTTTCATCTTTCTCTTGCGGTACTTGTTCGCTATCAGTCTCTCGCCCGTATTTAGCCTTTGACGAAATTTACTACCTTATTGGGGCTGCATCCCTAAACAACCCAAATCGTCGATAATGCCTCATGGTGCGACAGGGTCCAGACAAGATGGGGCTTTCACCTCTCTAGCACCCTTTTCCAGGGGACTTGGGCCTCGGTCCATCGCTAAGGATGCTTTTCCAGACTATAATTCGGGCATTGAGGGCGCACGATTTTCAAGTTGGGCTTTTCTCGCTTCACTCGCCGTTATTAGGGGAATCCTTGTTAACTTCTTTTTCTCCGCTTATTGATATGCTTAAACTCAATGGGTGGTCTCGCCTGAGCTTGGGTCGGATCTTGATCGATCTATCGTTTGGTCCATTAGTCGCGAGCAAGGGATGCGTGCACGAGGGAGCACAAGGCTTTCTCTACCACCGCCAAGCCGTGATGCGGCATCGCTCGAGGCTCTTTTTTAGGCCAACCATGAGCCGAAGGCATACGAGAGGCCAACATTTGCCCCGCGATGGTCCCTCCCCTCCTTGAAGGGATGCGAGGGGCTTGGGAGCGACGGTGCTTGACACCTAGGCAAACATGCCCTCAACTTGATGGCTTCGGGCGTAACTTGCATTCAAAGACATGATGGTTCATGGGATTCTGAAATTCACACCAAGTATCACATTTCGCTACGTTCTTCATCGATGCGAGAGCTGGGATATCCATTGTCGAGAGTCATTTTAGACATCGTTTAGGGATGACCAGACCGCCGGCCACACATCGAGATCGAGGTGACTGGGGCGTGCTTTTTCGTTCGAGTTCCTTGGCGCATCCCACGCTGTGGGTCTTGTTGTTGCATGTGACAAGGGGCTTGGGCGTGAGCCCGCGCACCCTTGCCGCACGAGGAGGGACGAGGGGCTCGAGAGCCCTCCGCCCTGCTGGTGTGTTTACAACATGTTTGCGGGTCATTTCGCTGAGCGAGTTTTCAACAATGATCCTTCTGCAGATTCACTTACGGAAACCTTGTTACGACTTCTCCTTCCTCTAAATGATAAGGTTTAGTGAACTTCTCGTGATGTCATGAGCGACAAACTGCCCATGTCGCCATGATCCGAACACTTCATCGGACTATCAATCGGTAGGAGCGACGATCGGTGTGTACAAAGGGCAGGGACATAGTCAACGCAAGTTAATGACTCGGGCTTACTAGGAATTCCTCGTTGATGACCAACAATTGTAATGATCTATCCCAATCACAATGAAATTTCAAAGATTACCTGGGCCTGTCGGCCAAGGCTATAAACTCGTTAAATACATCAGTGTAGTGCGCATGCGGCCCAGAACATCTAAGGGCATCACAGACTTGTTATTGCCTCAAACTTCCTTGGCCTAAGCGGCCACAGTCCCTCTAAGAAGTTGACTATGAAGGGTCACCTCCATGTAGCTAGTTAGCAGGCTGAGGTTTCGTTCGTTGAAGGAATTAACCAGACAAATCCCTCCACCAACTGAGAACGGCCATGCACCACCACCCATGGAATCAAGAAAGAGCTCTCAATCTGTCAATCCTTACTATGTCTGGACTTGGTATGTTTCCCCGTGTTGAGTCAAATGAAGCCACAGGCTTCGCTCCTAGTGGTGCCCTTCCGTCAATTCCTTTAAGTTTTAGCCTTGCGACCATACTCCCCCCGGAACCCAAAGACTTTGATTTCTCATAGGTGCCAGCGGAGTCCAAAAAGCAACATTCGTTGATCCCTGGTCGGCATTGTTTATGGTTGAGACTAGGATGGTATCTGATCGTCTTCAAGCTCCTAACTTTAATTCTTGATTAATGAAAACATCCTTGGCAAATACTTTCGCAGTTGTTCGTCTTTCATAAATCCAAGAGTTTCGCCTCTGACTATGAAATACAAATGCTCCCGACTGTCCCTGTTAATCATTATTTCGATCCCGAAGGCCAATAGAATAGGATCGAAATCCTATGATGTTATCCCTTACTAATGTGTTCAGAGCGTAGGCTTGCTTTGAGCACTTTAGTTTCTTCAAAGTAATAGCGCCGGAGGCACGACCCGGCCAATTAAGGCCAGGAGCGCATCACCAGCAGTAGGGACGAGCCAACCGATGCACACCGTAGGCGGACTGGCCGACCCATCCCAAGGTCTAACTACAAGCTTTTTAACTACAACAACTTAAATATACACTATTAGAGCTGGAATTACCGTGGCTGCTTGCACCAGACTTGCCCTCCAATGGATCCTCGTTAAGGGATTTAGATTGTACTCGTTCTAATTAATAGACTTGAAGAGCCTGGTATTATTATTTATTGTCACACCTCCCCGTGTCAGGATTGGGTAATTTGTGTGCTTGCTGCATTCCTTAGATGTGGTAGCTGTTTTTTAGGCTCCCTCTTCAGAATCGAACCCTAATTCTTTGTCACTTGTCACCACCATAGTAGGCAACTATCCCACCATCGAAAGTTGATAGGGCAAAAATTTGAATGATGAGTTGCCGGCACGATGGCCTTGTGAACTGTCAAGTTTTCATGAATCATCAGAGCAATGGGCGAAGCCCGCATCGACCTTTTATCCAATAAATGCACCCCTTCCAGAAGTCGGGGTTTGTTGCACGTATTAGCTCTATAATTACTATAGTTATCCAAGAATTAGGTACCATCAAACAAACTATAACTGATTTAATAAGCCATTCGCAGTTTCACAGTCTGAATTAGTTCATACTCACACATGCACGGATTAATCATTGAGACAAGCATATGACTATTAGCAAGATCAACAAGGTAGCATCCTTCGAGACGTCGCACCAACTAGGATCGAAGCATGCCGCAAGGCTCCCTGAGGCCAAAGCTATCGCGGTCGTCAGTCAAAATCGATGGGACATGGGGCAAATGTCTTTCGCTTGGATAGGCAAAGGCCGAGGCCACTCCTGTCACAACACTTTTCACACCTGAGGGGATGACCGAGCGCCCGTGTGCCAAAGTAGTCGCATGCCGAAGTAAGCCGCGCTTGGAGCACAAGGCCTGGCTGAGGTTTCCACCCATGCCCGCGAGGGACATGGTGCAAAGATAGCTGACTCGAATCATCGAATTTCGATGTCACCCACGAAAAGCAACGTATGGCTCGGGGTCGGGCTTGAAGCAACATGCTAGCCAACAGCTCGATGCAGGAGCATGGAGCTTGCCAATGGGCACGACTAGATCACCACTCACATGTTGCATATACAAATGGGCAGCAACAGCACTAAACGAGCTGTAAGCCGATGAGCGAAAGGCCCATCGATCATGTAGGTCGTCTAGTGCCACCGTACCCAAGCTGCTAAGTGCGAAATTGTTTCAATAGCGAGGGACAATTCTTCGATGGCAAGGGACCATCGATGAGGCCCTGGCCGTGTGGCTCGCGTGATGCTAATGGCCGATAATTGTGTCATCGATCGCGCTACGCAACGAGTCCGCCTGGGCAAGCCTAAGCGTTGGGATCCTACGACGAAGCACTCTGCATGCTCAAAATTCCCCCTAGCATGCATCATCGTTAGCTTCGTTGCCCACACCGTTGAGCTTGTCTAGCCATGTCCCAGCTCATTATCCCACCATTTTTTTCGCTTCATTTCCCACAATTTAGTGGATTTTGTTTCCCACATTTTCCCCTTCCCATTGGCTATTGATCAGGCATCCCACACTCTTCGACCGAGGTCACCGGCCACCTGCCTATCGACGGTGGTGGCCGCCACAGCCACGCACCACCGGCTGGATGGGCAAGGCAGCAAGCTTGGTGACCACCTCCCCCCTAAAGAGTCTTAAAGGAAATTTCACTCCCGGCAAGAGGAAACATCAATATGTCTAAGCCGTCATAATGGGTCTAAAAAATTATTTACTTGAAATTTTGAGCTGAAATGTTATATATAAATGAAGAATAATCATATCTATCCCTAGAAAAAATTTTAGAATTTTCTTGCTACCAAAATTTTTTAATGAATTTTTTAAAATCAAAAATTGAAAAAATCATCAAAAATAGCCCGTGCGTCAAAATGATCCCAAACTTCAGGGGCAGACTCCTCATGAATTACACGATTTATTTGAGTCATTTCGAGACCAATTCCATGATGGAATGACTGTCAATTCACACAAATTTCGCAAGTGAGCATTACAGCCAGCAGGCTAGGGCAGTTGTGCCTCTGCCTGGCCCAGGGTGCATGCGGGCTCCCTGTCCAACGCACCTCCAGCTACCCCATGGCTGCCCTCAGGTTCCATCACAGCCAGGGGACACGACAAAGCCCAGTTTGCCCATGAAATCAACGCCCGCAGCACGTGCCGAGCCTCATAGTGTACTCGCGGCTGGCTCACATGGGGTGCCTCTGGAAAGGCTGGCGCCGTGCCTGCTGAGGACTGCTGTGGCACCCCTGGCTCGGATGCTGGGCAGTAAGTCAAGGGGCAAGGATGAGGGGGATGGCTCGCAATGGGCGCCCGTGGCCTAGCTGGAACGCCAACCGCTGCTGCACGCTAGGCAAGACAACCCATGCTATGCCTACTGGGGGCTGCCGAGGCATGCCTCCCATCCCTAGCGTCCATGCGACACAGCTCCCCTGGCTCACTCGCTAGGCACTACGTCGAGGGTCGAGGACGAGGGGGCTGGCTCGTGATGGGAGCCCTTGGCCTGGCTGGCACGCCCACAGCGGCTGCACGCTGGGCATGCAGCCCATGCCGTGACTATTGGAGGCGACCAAGGCACCGCCCCCTGTGTCCAGGGTCTGTGCGATGCAACACCCTTGGCTTGCTCGCTGGGCACTATGTCGAACGGCAGGGACGAGGGGGCTGGCTCGCGATGGGTGCCACTAGCCTGGCTAGTACGCCCATCGCTGTCGCACATTGGGCACTTGACCCATGCCATGCTTGCTGGGGAGCTGCCGAGGCATGCCACCCATGCCCAGGGTCCATGTGACGCGGCTCCCTTGTCTCGCTCGCTGGGCAGTAAGTGGAGGGGCAAGGAAGAGGGGGCTGGTTTGCGATGGGCGCTCGTGGCCTGGCTAGCGCGCCCATAGCTGCCCCACGCGGGGCAAGTGGCCCATGCCATGCCTGCTGGGGGCTGCCAAGGCATGCCTCTTGTGCCCAGGGTCTGTGCAACGAGGCACCCTTGGCTCGTTCGCTGGGCACTGTGTCGAGGGGGCTGGCTCATGATGGGAGCCACTGGCCTCGCTGGCACGCCAATCGCTGCTGCACGCTGGGCACTTGACCCATGCCGCACCTGTTGGGGGGCTGTCAAGGCATGCCTCCTGTGCCCAAGGTCCATGGGATGCGGCTCCCCTGGCTCGCTTGCTGGGCAGTAAGTAGAGGGGCAGGGATGAGGGTGCTGGTTTGCGATGGGCACCAGTAGCCTGGCTGGTGCGCCCATAGCTACCGCACGCTGGCCAAGTAGCCCATGCCATCTCTGTTGGGGGCTGTTGAGGCATTCCTCTTATGCCTAGTGTCCGTGCGATGCGGCTCCCTTGGCTCACTCGCTGGGCAGTAAGTGGTGGGGCAAGGACGATGGGGCTGGCTCGTGATGGGCGCTTGTGGCCTGGCTGGCGCATCCACAGCTGCCGCACGTTGGGCAAGCGACCCATGCCGTGCCTGCTGGGGGTAGCCGAGGCATGCCTCCCATGCCCAGGGTCCATGCGACGCGGCACCCTTGGCTCGCTCGCTGGGCACTATGTCGAGGGACAGGGACGAGGGGGCTGGCTTGCGATGGGCGCCACTGGCCTTGCTGGCACGCCCACCGCTGCCGCACGCTGGGAACTTGACCCATGCCATGCCTACTGGGGGGCTTCCAAGGCATGCCCCCCATGCCCAGGGTCCCTGCGATGCTGCTCCCCTGGCTCGCTCGCTGGGTAGTAAGTGGAGGTGTAGGGACAAGGGGGCTGGTTTGCGATGGGCGCCCGTGGCCTGGCTGGCGCGCCCACAGCTGCCGCACGCTGGGCAAGCGGCCCATGCCGTGCCTACTGGGGGCTTCTGAGGCATGCCTTCCATGCCCAGTGTCCGTGCAACGCGGCTCACCTAGCTCACTCGCTAAGCAGTAAGTCAAGGGTCTGGGACGAGAGGGCTGGCTCGCGATGGGCGCCCTTGGCTGGGCTAGCGCGCCAACAGCGGCTGCACGCTAGGCAAGTAGCCCATGTCATGCCTACTTGGGGTGGCCAACGCATGCCCCCCGTGCCAAGGGTCCGAGCAACGCGGCACCCCTGGCTCTCTCGTTGGGCACTATATCAAGGGGCAGGGATGAGGGTGCTAGCTCGTGATGGGCGCCATTGGCCTGGCTGGCACGCCTGCCACTGCCACACGTTGGGCCCTTAACCCATGCCGTGCCTGCTAGGGGGCTTCCGAGGCATGCCTTTTGTGCCCAGGGTCCATGTGACGAGGCCCTCCTTGCTCATCCGCTGGGCAGTAAGTGGACGGGCAGTGACAAGAGGCCAGGTTTGCCATGTGGACCCGTGGCCTGGCTTGCGTGCCCACAGCTGCCGCACGCTGGGCAAGCGGCCCATGCCTTGCCTGCTGGGGGCAGCCGAGGCATGCCTCCTATGCCCAGTGTCCATGTGACACAGCTCCCCTGGCTCACTCTCTGGGTACCATTCCAGGGGTAGGGACGAGGGGATTGGCTCGAGATGGGCGCCCGTGGCCTGGCTTGCACGCCCACTGCCACCGAACGCTGGGCAAGCAGCCTATGCCATGCCTACTGAGGGCTGCCGAGTCATGCCTCCCATGCCCATGGTCTGTGCGATGCGGTTCCCCTGGCTCGCTCGCTGGGCAGTAAGTCAAGGGGCTGGGACGAGGGGGCTGGCTCGCGATGGGCACCCTTGGCCTGGCTGGTGCGCCAACAGTGGCTGCACGCTGGGCAAGTAGCCCATGCCGTGCCTACTTGGGGTGGCCGATGCATGCCCCCCGTGCCCAGGGTCCATGCGCCGCGGCACCCCCTGCTCTCTCGTTGGGCACCATGTCGAGGGGTAGGGATGAGGGGGCTAGCTCGCGATGGGCGCCACTGGCTTGGCTGGCACGCACACCACTACCGCACGCTAGGCACTTGACCCATGCCGTGCTTGTTGGGGGGCTTTCGAGGCATGCTTCCCATGCCCAGGGTCCATGTGACGAGGCCCCCCTTGCTCGCCCGCTGGGCAGTAAGTGGACGGGTAGTGATAAGGGGCCGGGTTTGCCATGTGCGCCCATGGCCTGGCTTTCGTGCCCACAGCTGCCGCACGCTGGGCAAGTAGCCCATGCCTTGCTTGCTGGGGGCAGCCGAGGCATGCCTCCCGTGCCTAGTGTCCATGCGACACAGCTCCCCTGGCTCACTCGCTGGGCACCATTCCCAAGGGCAGGGACGAGCGGACTGGCTCGCTATGGATGCCCATGGCCTGGCTGGTGTGCCCACCGCTGTCGCACGCTGAGCTGGCAGCCCATGATGTGCCTGCTGGGGGCTGTCGAGTCATGCCTCCCGTACCCAAGGTTCATGCGAGGCGGCCCCCCTGGCTCGCTCACTAGGCAGTAAGTCAAGGGGCTGGGACGAGGGGGTTAGCTCGTAGTGGGCGCCCGTGGCCTGGCTGGAGCGCCCAGCTCAGCTGCTCGCTGGGGAAGCAACCCATGCCATGCCTGCTGGGGGTTGCCGAGGCATGACTCTCGTGCCTAGGGTCCATGTGACGCGGCTCCCCTGCCTCGCTCACTGGGCTATAAGTGGAGGGGCAGGGAAGAGGGGGATGGCTCGCGATGGGCGCGCGTAGCATGGTGGTGCACCCACAGTTGCTGCACGCTAGGCAGGCAGCCCATGCCATGCCTGCTGGGGGCTGCCGAGGCATGCCTCCTGTGCCTAGTGTCCATGCAACGCGGCTCCCCTGGCTTGCTCACTAGGCACTACGTCGAGGGTCAGGGACGAGGGGACTGGCTCGCGATGGGCACCACTGACCTGGCTGGCGCGCCCATCGTTGTAGCACAGTGGGCAAGCAGCCCATGCGGTGCCTGCTGGGGGCTGCCAAGGCATGCCTCCCGTGACCAGGGTCTGTGTGACACGGCTCTCCTGGCTCGCTCGCTGGGCAGTAAGTCGAGGGGCAAGGATGAAGGGGCTGGCTTGCGATGGGCGCCTATGGCCTAGCGGGCGCGCCGACCGCTGCCGCACGCTGGGCTAGCGGCCCATGCCTTGCCTACTGGGGGCTACCAAGTCATGCCTGTCGTGCCCAGTGTCCATGTGACACGGCTCCCCTGGCTCGCTCACTGGGCAGTACTTTACCATGGGACAGCATCAAGGGACAAGTTTCTGTTAGATACATATATTTTTTATTGGAGAAACACTTGGTTCCCCAATGCTTCCCGATATGTTTCTAAGTGTTTTTCCCTTGTGTTTCTCGTTCTCCACAAGCCCAAAGGACTTGCTTCTTTTTCCAGGTCATTATCTTAAGGGACGATTCAGACCTCGGGGCATCGAATGTCGAAAAGGGAGGGACAATTATTGAGGTGGGTTCGAGAGGGGGTGGAGGGATGAATCGAAGCGACAAAGGGCTGAATCTTACTGCATCATGGCAGCAAGGCCACTCTGCCACTTACGATACCCCATCATGTATTTAAGTCATCTGTAAATGATTCTACCCGTCGCTAGGTGGGAATCACACTTTAAGGCAGCCCATTAGACTCCTCCGTCGCGCGAGCTTGGCCAACGACACGTGCCTTTGGGGGTCGGTTGGCCCCTACTACAGGTCAGCAATCAGGCGATGGGCGCATGCATCGCTTCTAGCCCAGATTCTGACTTAGAGACGTTCAGTCATAATTCAGTGCACGGTAGCTTCGCTCCACTGGCTTTTCAACCAGGCGCAATGACCAATTGTGCGAATCAATGGTTCCTCTCGTACTAGTTTGAATTACTATCATGATGGTAGCATCAATAGGGTAAAACTAGCCTGTCTCACAAAAGTCTAAACCCAGCTCACATTCCCTATTGGTGGGTGAACAATCCAACACTTAGTGAATTCTGCGTCACAATGATAGGAAGAGTCGACATGGAAGGATTAAAAAGCCACGTCGCTACTAACGCTTGGCTGCCACAAGCCAGTTATCCCTGTGGTAACTTTTTTGACACCCCCAGCTTCAAATTCCAAAAGTCTAAAGGACTGATAGGCCAGCTTTCACGGTTCGTATTTGTACTAGAAATCAGAGTCAAACAAGCGTTTACCCTGTTGTTCCACACGAGATTTCTATTCTCGTTGATCTTATCTTAGGATACCTGCGTTATCTTTTAACAGATGTGTCGCCCCAGCGAAACTCCCCACCTGACAATGTCTTCTGCCTAGATCGGCTGGTCGAAGCCAACCTTGGGTCCAAAAAGAGGGGCGACGCCCCACCTCTGATTCACGAAATAAGTAAAATGATGTTAAAAGTAGTGGTATTTCACTTTCGCCATTTCCAGCTCCCACTTATCCTACACCTCTCAAGTCATTTCACAAAGTCGGACTAAAGTCAAGCTCAACAGGATCTTCTTTCCCCGTTGATTTTGCCAAGCCCATCCCTTTGGCTGCTTCGCTAGATTGTAGACAAGGACAGTGAGAATCTTGTTAATCCATTCATGTGCATCACTAATTAGATGATGAGGCATTTGGCTACCTTAAGAGAGTCATAGTTACTATCGCCATTTATCCACGCTTGGTTGAATTTCTTCACTTTGACATTCAGAGCACTGGGCAGAAATCACATTGCGTGAGCATCCGCAGGGGCCATCGCAATGCTTTGTTTTAATTAAACAATCGGATTCCCCTTATCCGTACCAATTCTGAGTTGGCTATTCGACGCCCAGGGAAGGCCACTGAAGGAACCGTTCCTAGTCCATCCCTACTCAGGGTGCAGCAACCCGCTCTCACCGCGGTAACAGCTCGAGTAGTCTACCGATAGCTGACAGGTTCGGGACTAGGACCCTTGTGCCCAGCCCTTAGAGCCATTCCTTTTCCCAAGGTTACGGATCCATTTTGTCGACTTCCCTTGCCTACATTGTTCCATCAGCTAGAAGTTGTTCACCTTGGAGACCTAATGCGGTTATGAGTACAACCGGGTGTGAGAGGCACTCGATCCTCCAGATTTTCAAGGGCCATCGAGGGTGCACTAAACACCACGCGATGTTCGGTGCTCTTCCAACCGCTGGACCCTACCTCCGGCTGAGCCATTTCTAGGGTGGGCAGGCTGAGCCGTTTGGACTCCCTAACGTTATCGTCAACCGCCACGTCTCGATTCTGAAATTTTAACCGGATCCTCGTTCGAAGCTCGCGTCGAGGCACTATCCGATGGGCTTCCCTCGTCTCCTAGGATCGATTAACCCATGTGCAAGTGTCGTTCACATGAAACTTTCAAAGTTCTCATTTGAATATTTGCTACTACCACCAAGATTTGCATCGACGGCCGCTACGCCCGAGCTCGTGCCTCGAGTTTTGCGACAACCACTGCGCCCTTCTACTCATTCCAATTACCAAACTCGAAGAGCCCGATATTGTTATTTATTGTCATTACTTCCCTGTGTCAGGATTGGGTAATTTGTGCGCCTGCTGCCTTCCTTGGATGTGGTAGCCGTTTCTCAGGCTCTCTCTTCATATTCGAACCCTAATTCTCCGTCACCCATCACCACCATAATATGTGTCACACCGTCAGTTGCAGGATCAACGCAACTCTAGTATGATGGCGCTAGATGCATCCACCTAACCAGCCCAACTTTCTAAGCCCGTGACAAAACAAGAATAAGAGCCAACAATGCAAAATGCAAAGTAAAAAGATGGTATTACGAGAACTCTTTCTCAACCTTTATTGAAAATAAAGGAACTCTTTACAAAAGAAGGGTCTCTCTCTAAGAGTACCCAAAGCCTCCAGCTACACACACACTTGAGTTTGTATTACTCGATGTGTTTACAACTGAACCCAAGCCCTTTTTTTATACTAGTTGAGGAGTGTCCTACTCAAACACTCTCTCTTAGTTATCCCAAGTTTTTCGGATAGGCCACCCAATCTTAATCATGAATCTTTATCTCACTAAGGCTTATCTTCAAAGTTCGGATAGCATCCTTCTCTCGCAAGGACTCTCCTTGAGTCAAGGATCTGATCTCCTTTGAAGTCTTTTCTAAGCCTTCTTATCCACTTTCAATCGGTTTAGATAGGCTTGAGGAGATGGTTTCCATTCAAGAGTCTTTTCGAACCTTATCTCTCTTGGCTTTCGGGATAAACATCTCTTTCTTATCCTTTTATTGCCTTGATCCTTCTTTAGCCAATAGCCATATCCTTTCTTTGTGGAATATCTTCGCTTGCTGGACTTTCCATCCATGCCAAGCTGGGTTCCCGAATTCTGCCCTGTGTTCCTGTCACTAGACATATTTGCACCACCATGTGCTGGTGCTTGCTTGAGGCGTCTTTGCCGCTTTCCCATTAAGCGGGCTTATGGGTCTGTTTGTATGCTTCATCCCTCACTCCACAACATTCCTTACTCACCATCTAATCTCACCACTGTAAGTATGAAACTCGATTTCTCACCAACTCTCTCGCATTCATTTTTCTATCAAACTCGTGTGTTTTTACCTTGCTAGCGTGGTCCTCCACACTTGTAGGTTCGGGCATGGAGCAAGACTCACCATGCCTATGCCTTGGTACTTAGATTCAAGGGTCTGACAAACAACCCCCACCAGAAGAGCCTGACACCCTCGTCGGCTTATTGTTATGATACACCCTGATCTGGTCCTCGAATTGCCAGAATGTGGTATCTTTCTCCCAACTCGCATCCACCTCATTGGTGCCTTTCCACTGGACTAGGTAGTATGTCCTCCAATTCATCTTACTATAGCCCTCTGTTCGATGATCAAGGATTTTCTCTATTTTTTAGTCAAATTGAATTATCGACAGTGCACGCTTAGCTTGCGTCTACGATCGGCATCTTCCTGAAACTCTTTGAGGAAGCTCATGTGGAATGTTAGATGCATCTTTAGATGTTATGGTAGCTTCAACCTGTAAGCTACTGCTTTAACTTTCTTCTTGATCTCGAATGGTCCATCATACCTTGGGATAAGGCCTAGATAAACTCTCTTCTTCGTGATTTTCTTCCAAATTTGGGGTGTCAGCTTTAGTAGCATCTTGTCCCCAACTTGGAACTCAGTATCACGTCTCTTTTCGTCAGCATATTTCTTCATACGCCTCTATGCCTTAAAAAGGATATCCCTTGCTTGGTCAATCAACTCCTGCTTATCCCGAGCATAGCGGTAGGCTATAAAACAGCTTCCTTGGCTCCTCTGCTGGGCTCTCTCATGGGGCGTCGTTGGTTGTTACCTGAAAGCTACCTCTGCGGGACTTAGACCTGTCGATGACGAGCGATGGATGTTGTAGCAAAACTACGCTACATCCAACAATTCAAGCCAATCTCTTTGGCTTGCAGTCACGTAGCGCCATAAATACTCCTCCAGCAAGCTATTTACCCTCTCCGCTTGACCGTCTGTCTGTGGATGGTTTGCTGTGGAGAATGAGTTCTGTTCCCATCATGTTTAGCAACACTGTCCAGAATCTTTCCGTGAATCTGGCATCTCTGTCACTCACAATGTCTTTTGACACCCAAACAACTTAACAACATGTTTGAAAAATATCTCAGCGGCCATATCAGCTAGGCACGCTCGAGTAACAGGAACAAAGATAGCATACTTTGAGAACCTATCAACAATCACCATTATAGCGGATAGTTCCTTTATCTTTGGGAAGCCCACAATGAAATCCATCGACATTGACTCCCATGGGTGTTTTAAAATGGGCAAGGGTTGGAGCAAACCCGCTCCCTCCTTCTATCCGTTTTGTCCTGTTGGCACACTAAGCATGTGCGAACATAGGCCTCCACATCTTCCATCAATCTTAGGCCAGTAATAGGCTCTTGTCAGTAGTGCGAGCATCCTCTCGACGCCCGGGTGACCTGCCCATAGCGGGTCATGGGTTTCCCTCAGCAACTGTTTCTGAAGTCCTCCAGACTTAAGCCCAAACAATCTGTCTCCTCGAGCATATAGCAACCCATCCTCAATCCAGTATCTCCGGATCAAGCCTTTGCTCGACCTCCTTCATGAGTCGGGCATACTCAGTATCTTCCCTAGCTATCGATCTTATTTGCTCAAGTAAGTCGCTCTGGACACCCGTCAGAGCAGCCACATAAGTTTGCACTTCTACGTGACTTAGTGCATCAACAACAATGTTTTGTTTGCCTGGTTTGTGTTCCCACACAAAATCAAACTCCACAACAAACTCTTGCCATCTTGCTTGTTTCAGAGATAGCTTTTTCTGCGAGCGAAAATAGGTATTAGCAACATTGTCAGTAATTACCTTAAATTTCGTCCTAAGCAAGTAATGCCGCCATGTCCTTAGGCAATGGACAACAGCCGTCATCTCTTTTTCATGAGTCGAATAATGCTGCTCTGCATCCTTGAGTTTTTGACTCTCGAATGCCATGGCTCTAGATCAGTGCAACTCTAATGTGATGGCACTAGATGCGTCCACCTAACCAGCCCAACTTTCTAAGCCCGTGCCAAAACAAGAATAAGAGCCAACAATGCAAAATGCAAAGTAAGAAGATGGTATTACGATTTATTGAAAATAAAGAACCTCTTTACAAAAGAAAGGTCTCTCTCTAAGAGCACCCAAAGCCTCTAGCTACCCACACACTTGAGTTTGTATTACCCGATGTGTTTACAACTGAGCCCAAGCCCTTTTTTTTTATACTAGTTAAGGAGTGTCCTACTTAAACACTCTCTCTTAGTTATCCCTCATTTTTTGGATAGGCCACCCAATCTTGATCACGAATCTTTATCTCATTGAGGCTTATCTTTAAAGTTTGGATAGCATCCTTCTCTCGCAAGGACTCTCCTTGAGTCAAGGATCTCATCTCCTTTGAAGTCTTTTCTAAGCCTTCTTATCCGTCGAGTTATCATGAATCATTAGAGCAACGGGCGAAGCCCGCGTCGACCTTTTATCTAATAAATGCGCCCCTTTTAGAAGTCGGGGTTTGTTGCACGTATTAGCTCTAGAATTACTACATTTATCATAGTAGTAGGTACCAGCAAACAAACTATAACTAACTTAATAAGCCATTCGCAGTTTTACAGTCTGAATTAGTTCATACTTACACATGCATGGCTTAATCTTTAAGACAAGCATATGACTACTGGCAGGATCAACCAGGTAGCATCCTTTGAGACACACCGCACCAACTAGGACCAAAGCGTGCCACAAGGCTCGATGATGCCAAAGCTATTGCGGTCATCATTCAAAATCAATGGGACGTGGGACAAATGCTTTTGCTTGGACAGGCAGAGGCCGAGGCCACTCCTGTCGTAACACTTTTCACACCCGAGGGGATGACCGAGCGCCCATGTGCCAAAGCAGCCACATGCCGAAGCAAGTCATACTTGGAGCATGAGTTTAAGCTTAGGTTTCCACCCATACTCACAAGGGACATGGTGTAAAGACAACCGACTCAAATCATCGAATTTCGTTTGTGAAGGCACTCAACATAGGGTCCCGATGCCACCCACGAAAAGCCAACGTATGGCTCGGGGTAGAGCTTGTAGCGACGTGCTAGTCGACAGTTGGATAAGGAAGCATGAAGCCTACCAATTCGCACGACTAGATCACCACTTACATGCCACACGTACAAATGGGCAGCAACAGCACCAAACGAGCTCCAAGCCGACGAGTGAAAGGGCCATCGCTCATGCAGGTCATTGAGTGCCACCGCACCCAAGCTGTTAAGCACGAAATTGTTTCGATAACGAGGGACGATTCTTCGATACCAAGGGACCGCTGATGAGGCCTTGGCAGTAGGGGTGTCACACGGTGCCCAAGCTGGCCGTATGGCTCGTTCGATGCTAACGACCGACAATCGTGTTGTCGACCGCACTGCGCAACGAGTCCGCCTCAGCAAGCCTGAGCATCGGGATCCAACCCCGTATCCGCCACCTTAAGGGCCTGCAACAAAGCACTCCACATGCTCAAAATCCCCCCAATGATTTGGCCCTCGCGTAGCATGCATCATCGTTAGCTTCGTCGCCTACATCGTCGTACTTGTCTAGCCACATCCCAGCTCATTATCCTATGATTTAGTGGATTTTGTTTCCTACTTTTTTCCCATCGATGAGGCCTTGGCAGTAGGGGTGTCATGCCGTGCCCAAGCTGGCCGTCTGGCTTGCTCGATGCTAACAACCGACGTTCGTGTCATCGATCTCGCTGTGCAATGAGTCCGTCTAGGCAAGCCTGAGCGTTGAGATCCAACCATGCATCTGCCGCCTCGAAGGCCTATGATAAAGCACTCCGCATGCTCGAAATCCCCCCAAGCGATTTGGCCCTCGTGTAGCATGCATCAACGTTAGCTTCACCGCTCACACTGTCTAGCTTGTCTAGCCACATCCCAGCTCATTATCCCATGATTTTTCTAGTTTCATTGCCCACAATTTAGGGGATTTCATTTCCCACGTTTTCCCCACTCCGTTGGCTACTGATCGGGCATCCCACACTCTTCGACCGACGTCGCCGACCGCCTACCTACCAGCGGTGGTGGCCGCCATAGCCACGCACCACTGCCATGCGTGCTGGGTTCCCCAAGCCCTAGTGCTTACCCATGTGGGATGGACAGGGGGGGAGCACGCATGGCCCATTGGCACCTAGCAAGTTGGGTGACCACCTCCCCCCTAAGGCCTCTTAAATGAAATTTCATTCCGATAGGAGGAAACATCAATATTTCTGAGCCGTCATAATGGGTCTAAAAAGTTTTTTACTTGGAATTTTGAACTGAAATTTTGTACATAAATCGAGAATAATCATATCTACCACCATAAAAGATTTTAAAATTTTCTAGGCACCAAATTGTTTTAATCAATTTTCTATAGCTGAAAATTGAAAAAATCGTCAAAAATAGCCTATAAGTCGAAATGATCCCAAACTTCAAGGCAGACTCCTCATGAATTACATGATTTATTTGAGTCATTTCGTGGCCAATTCTGTGAAGAAAAAACTATAAATTCACACCAATTTCGCAATTGGGCATTGCGGCTAGCAGACTGGGTAGCTGTTCCTCTGCCTGGCCTAGGGAGCATGCTGGCTGCCCTGTCCAGCAAACCTCCAGCCACCCCATGGCTGCCTTCAGGGTCCATCACAGCCAGGGGACACGGCCAAGCCCAACTTGCCAATGAAATCAACGCCCATAACACGTGTCGAGCCTCACAGCATGCTTGCAGTTGGCTCGCGTGGGGCGCCCCTGGCAAGGCTGGCATCGTGCCAGTTGGGGACTGTTGTGGCACCCCTGGCTCGCATGCTGGGCACCATGTCGAAGGGCAGGGATGAGGGGGCTGGCTTGCGATGGGCGCTTGTGACCTAGCTGGCGCTTCCACCACTGCCGCACGCTAGGCAAGCAGCTCATGCCGTGCCTGCTGGGGGCTATCGAGGCATGCCTATCGTGCCCAGGGTCCATGCAATGCAGCTCCCATAGCTCACTCGCTGGGCACCATGTCGAAGGGCAGGGATGAGGGGGCTGGCTTGCGATGGGCGCTCGTGACCTAACTGGCGCTTCCACCACTGCCGCATGCTAGGCAAGTAGCCCATTCAATGCCTGCTGGGGCTACCGAGACATGCCTCTCGTGCTTAGTGTCTGTGCGATGTGGCTCCCCTGGCTCGCTCACTGGGCACTACATCGAGGGTCGAAGACGAGGAAGCTGGCTAGCGATGAGCACCACTGGCCTGGTTGGCGCGCCCACAGCTATCGCACGCTGGGCACTTGGCCCATGCCATGCCTGCTAGGGGCTGCCGAGGCATGCCTCCCGTGCCCAAGGTCCATGCGATGCATCTCCCCTGGCTCAGTTGCTGG
>JAJFZO010000094.1:100000-145000 GCA_021397835.1 Moringa oleifera
AGTACCCAAGCCTCTAGCTACCCACACACTTGAGTTTGTATTACTCAATATCTTTAAAACTGAATCCAAGTCCCTTTTTATACTAGTTGAGAAGTGTCCTACTCAAACACTATCTCTTAGTTATCCCACATCTTTCGGATAGGCCAACCAATCTTAATCATGAATCTTTTGTCCCATTGAGGCTTATCTTCAAAGTTTAGATAGCATCCTTCTCATGCAAGGACTCTCCATGAGTCAAAGATCTTTGGATAGCATCCTTTTCCTGCAAGGACTCTCTATGAGTCAAGGATATTTAGATAGCATCTATTTCTCGCAAGGACACTCCATTTGGATAGCATCCTTCTCCTACAAGGACACTCCATGAGTCAAGGATATTTGGATAACATCCTTCTCCTACAAGGACACTCCATGAGTCAAGGATATTTGGATAACATCCTTCTCCTACAAGGACTCTCCTTAAGTCAAGGATCTCATCTTCTTTGAAGTCTTCTCCAAGCCTTCTTATTTGTTTTCAACCGGTTTTGATAGGCTTGAGGAGGTGGTTTCCGTTTAAGACTCTTTTTGAGCCTTATCTCCCCTGGCTTTCGGGATAGACATCTCTTTTTTATCCTTCTATCACCTTAATCCTCCTCTGGCCAATAGCCATATCCTTTCTTTATAGAATATCTTCGCTTGCTGGACTTTCCATCCATGCTAAGCTGGGTTCCCAAAATCTGCCCTGTGTTCCCGTCACTGGACATATTCGCACCATAATGTGTTGGTGCTTGCTTGAGGCATCTCTGCCACTTTTCCCTTAAGCGAGCTTATGGGTTCGTTTGTGTGCTTCATCCCTCGCTCCATAATATTTTCAGCTTATGAGCGTATCTTGCCACTGTAAGTATGAAACTCGATTTCTCACCAAGTCTCCTGCATTCATTTCCATATCTAACTCATGCGTTTTTTCCTTGCTAGCGTGGCCCTCCACATTTATAGTCCGGGCATGGAGCAAGACTCACCATACCTATGCCTTGGCACTCAGATTCAAGGGTCTGACGAACCACCCCTACCAGAAAAGCTTGACACCCTCGTCGACTTAGTTTTGTGGTATACCTTGATTTGGTCCTCGAATTGCCACAATGTGGTATCTTTTTCCCAACTCGTATCCACCTCACTGGTGCCTTTCCATTGGACTAAGTAATGTGTCCTCTGATTCTTCTTACTATAGCCCTCCGTTCAATGATCAAGGATTCTTTCTATCTCCTTGTCAAATTGAACTCGAGTTACTGGCGGTGCATGCTTAGCCTGCTTGTGTTCGCGATCAGCATCTTCTTGAAACTCTTTAAGGAAGCTCGCATGGAATGTTAGGTGCAACCTCAGATGTTGTGGTAGCTTTAACCCATAAGCTACTGCTCCAACTTTCTTCCGGATCATATGATCAATATTCCTCCTCGAAGGCAATTTCTCGGAGAATTCCGATGGCATCCTATTGTTGAATTCCCTCAACACTTCAGCACTCTCATCAGGTACCTCCACTACCTAATCTATTTTCACCTTGAATAGTGCTGCCAGCATCGTCACTTCACCCTTTTGTAGTTATGACTTAAACCGCTTTGTAGATTGCAACCCGATCTGCTTCTTATTTACCGAAAGCTCCCTTGTTGCTTCAGTTCTAATTAGGCTCGGGGCTCGCACATTAGCCACGAGTAATCCACCTAAGTGGGGCATCACCAATTTCTTGGCTTGTTTGAAGAATTCTAGACCCAAAATAACATCAAAGTCATCTAACTGAGTTATCATGAAGTTGGACGTACCTTTCCATTCGCCTACTTTAAGGTCGTAGTGGCAGCTCCGCATACTGCCTTTGCCTCAGCATTCGCTACTTTGAACTTGACCAAGGCTGAAGAAAGCTTAAGCTCGAGCTTTCCCACTTCTCTTTCTGTGAAGAAATTATTGGTAGCTCCCGTATCCAAGATTACCATTGCATCCTTCTCGTTTACCTTCACCGGGACATAGATCCGCCCTTTCTACAAGTTCTTGGGTGTGATCGCATTCAGCAATGGGATTAGGTTTGCCCGAGTTATGGCATTCCTTTCCTCTTCCTCGGGGGAATCCTCTGCTGCTATGAGCACCGCTAACTTTTCCTTGCATGGATAGTCGCGTGCTTTATGTGGCCCATTGCATAAGAAGCAACCCCATGGTCCATATTCTTTCCTTTACCCTTCGAAGGGGATGAGCTTCGAGGCTTGCTGGACTTGGCATTCTTCTTTTTCTTGCCCTTGCCATTGGGCTTTTTCATCTCCTTTCTAGACTCCCCTTGTTTCTCACCTTTTTTGGAAGCATCACTTACATACTAGAAATCCATCAAGCTATCTGCCACGAAAAATGCTGAGGGCAAGTCTTTGACACCTTGCCGCCTCAGTTTTGCTTGAGCCCACGGCTGCTTCAAGCGCTTTAGTTGTTCCCTAGCCATGAACGAAGTGTTACATGGCAGGAATTACTCCTTCAATTCCTTTTTATATGCCTCCCATGAATTAATGCTAGGTCTTCCCATGATAGCATCATCCTGCATACGAGTGCGCTACCACAACTTAGCATCACTAGATAAGTACATGGCTGTGATCATTACCTGGTCGTTTACGGGCACTCGAGCAGCTTTGAAATACTGCTCCATATCCCACAAGAAGTTCTCCAACTCCTTGACGTTCCTCTCTCCAGAGAACGACTTTGGTTTTGGCACCTTTAGCTTAGCCACAGTAGAGTCCGCTCCTATTGTTGATGCATGGGCAGCCCTTTTCAGCAACACGATCTTGCTTTCAATGCAGCTCACAGTCTCCTTGAGGTTTCCGATGTCCTTTACCATCAAAGATTGTCACTGGGCAATTGTCTCCATCAACTTTGCCAATGTGTATGCCGACCCCTCCAACAATGCACTAATGATCTCTTCCAACCGAGCGACACGCTCGCGCATCGACTCACTCCCTCCTTGCATGGGGCCTTGGCAGTGATAAGATCAACCAAAAGTTTAAGAAAGTGGTGATCGAAACCGCACTCTAATACCAAGCTGTCACACCGTATGTTGCGGGATCAGCGTAACCCTAATGTGATGGTGCTAAGTGTGTCTACCTAGCTAGCCCAATTTTCTAAGCCCACACCAAGCGAAGAAGAAAAGGCAACAATGTAAAAACAAAGTAAGGAGACAGCATTATGAGAACTCTTTCTCAACTTTTATTCAAAATAAAGGAACTATTTACAAAGGAAGGGTCTCTCTCTAAGAGTACCCAAAGCCTCTAGCTACCCACACACTTGAGTTTGTATTACTCAATGTCTTTACAACTGAACCCAAGCCCCTTTTTTATACTAGTTGAGGAGTGTTCTACTCAAACACTCTCTCTTAGTTACCCCACGTCTTTTGGATAAGCCACTCAATCTTGATCACGAATCTTTTATCCCATTGAGGCTTATCTTCAAAGTTTAGATAGCATCCTTTTCCCGCAAAGACTCTCCATGAGTCAAGGATCTTTGGATAGCATCCTTCTCCCGTAAGGACTCTCCATGAGTCAAGGATATTTGGATAGCATCCTCTACCCGTAAGGACTCTCCATTTGAATAGCATCCTTCTCTTACAAGGACTCTCCATGAGTCAAGGATATTTGGATAGCATCCTTCTCCTGCAAGGACTCTCCTTGAGTCAAGGATCTCATCTCCTTTGAAGTCTTCTCCAAGCCTTCTTATCCGTTTTTAATTGGTTTAGATAGGCTTGGGAGGTGGTTTCCGTTCAGGACTCTTTTCGAGCCTTATCTCCCTTGGCTTTCGAGATAGACATCTCTTTCTTATCCTTCTATCACCTTGATCCTCCTCTAGCCAATAGCCATATACTTTCTTTGTGGAATATCATCGCTTGCTGGACTTTCTATCCATGCTAAGCTAGGTTCTCAAAATCTGCCTTATGTTCCCGTCACTGCACATATTCGCACCACTATGTGTTGGTGCTTGCTTAAGGCACTTCTACCACTTTCCCTTTAAGCAGGCTTGTGGGTCTGTTTGTGTGCTTCATCCTTCGCTCCATAATGTTTCCAGCTTATGAGCGTATCTTGCCACTGTAAGTATGAAACTTGATTTCTCACCAAGTCTCCTGCATTTATTTCCATATCTAACTCATGCATTTTTTGCCTTGCTAGCGTGGCCCTCCACACTTGTAGGTCTGAGCATAAAGCAAGACTCACCATGCCTATGCCTTGGCACTCAGATTCAAGGGTCTGACAGTAGGCAATCCTACCATCGAAAGTTTGTAGGGCAAAAATTTGAATGGTGCTTCGCTGGCACGATGTCTTTGCGATCCGTTGAGTTATCATGAATCATCAGAGCAACGGGCGAAGCCTGTGTCAACCTTTTATCTAATAAATGCGCCCCTTTCAAAATTCAGGGTTTGTTGCACGTATTAGCTCTAGAATTACTACGATTATCCAAGTAGTAGGTACCATCAAACAAACTATAACAAATTTAATGAGCCATTCACAATTTCACAGTCTGAATTAGTTCATACTTACACATGCATGGCTTAATCTTTGAGACAAGCATATGACTACTGGCAGGATCAACCAGGTAGCATCCTTCGAGACACCGTGCCAACTAGGACCAAAGCATGCCACAAGGCTCGCTGAGGCCAAAGCTATCGCAGTCATCGTTCAAAATTGATAGGACGTGGGATAAATGCTTTCGCTTGAACAAGCAGAGGTCGAGGCCACTCCTGTCGCAACACTTTTCGCACCTGAGGGGACGACCGAGCACCTATGTGCCAAAGCAGCTGCATGCCGAAGCAAGCCACGCTTGGAGCATAAGGCCCGACTTAGGTGTCCATCCATGCCCGCAAGGGACATGGTGCAAAAAAAATCGATTCGAATCATCGAATTTTGTTTATGAAGGCATGCAGCATAGGGTCCCGATGTCACCCACGAAAAGCCAATGTATGACTCGGGGTTGAGCTTGAAGCGACGTGCTAGCCGATAGTTTGATGCGGAAGCATAGAGCTTGCCAACGCACACTACTAGATCACCACTCACACACCGCACGTACAAATGTGCAGCAACAACACCAAATGAGCTGTAAGCCGACGAGCGAAAGGCCCATCAATCATGCAGGTCATTGAGTGCCGTTGCACCCAAGCCACTAAGTGTGAAATTGTTTCCATAGCGAGGGACGATTCTTCGATGGCAAGGGACCATCAATGAGGCCTTGGCAGCAAGGGTGTCACGCGGTGCCGAGGTTGGCATGTGGCTGGCTCGATGCTAACGGCCAACGATCGTGTTATCGATCGCACTGCACAATGAGTCCATCTCGACACGCCTGAGCGTCAGGATCTAACCCCGTGTCTGTCGCCTCGAGGGCCTACGATGAAGCACTACGCATGCTCAAAATCTCCACAGTGATTTGGCCCTCGCGTAGCATGCATCATCTTTAGCTTCGTCGCCCACACTGTCAGGCTTGTCTAGCCACATCCCAGCTCATTATCCCACAATTTAGCAAATTTTGTTTCCCATGTTTTTCCCACCGATAAGGCCTTGGCAGCAGGGGTGTCATGCTGTGCTCAAGCTGGTCATGTGGCTCGCTCGATGCTAACGACCGACGATCATGTCGTAGATCACGCTGAGCAACGAGTCTGCCTAGGCAAGCCTGAGCATCAGGATCCAACCCCACATCGATTGCCTCGAGGGCATGCGACTGATAGAATTCATAATAATCATATATATTATTATATTTTCCATATTTTATTGGTTATAAATGATTAAATCTTGGATTTTGACTATGTTTTACATTTAATATGGTGGATTGAGGAAATCAACTAAGATGGACTCAAATTCATTATTTGAAGATATAAAGTTGGATTCCTAAGAGATGTGGATGAACTAGAAGATGTCTTTGGATAAGGCGCTGAGACTCCCAATAACATTGGAATTTCACCGGACCAAGATTTTATCTTTTATTTAAAAAGTAGTTGTAGAATTTTATCTTTATCTTTATCTTTAAGAGTCCTAGTTAAAATAGGTTATTATGTTTAAGGATTATTATATAAAGGGGAGGTAGTTCCTTCAAAAGAATATCCAGAGTTTATTTTTTGCTTTCTTCTTTTCGTAGGTCTTTTTCTTTCATGGATTGCTAAACATCTCTTCCAGTCAAAGGATAATCAAGGGTTTGATTCTTCAGAATTGTGAGATCTAACTGATTTTATCTGTTTTTTATTTCTTCATTGTTTATTTATCTTCTGTGCTTATTGAAAATATTATTTTGGTTGATTGCAACAAAAAGGGCCCTTTGTTTAATCATCAAAATAATAGGTTACTATTTAGAACTTTAAATCCGTAATTGTTTAAGTGTTCTAATATAAGTAGTAAATAACATAGTTGATTACAAAAGAGGTTTTCC
Organism: Moringa oleifera; assembly: GCA_021397835.1. NCBI lineage: Eukaryota > Viridiplantae > Streptophyta > Magnoliopsida > Brassicales > Moringaceae > Moringa > Moringa oleifera. Next base: position 106,400 of record JAJFZO010000094.1, read on the forward strand.
ATTTATGTTATGAAGATAAATAATCTAGTTTAAATAAACCTACACATGTGTTTATTGGCTAGAATTGGTAGTTTTTCTAATTCTTAATGCTATTGGTAAATTAAATCCTAAGATCGTATCTAGGGTTATTTATTGATAAGATAAATAATTAGAGATCGTATCCTGGTTATCAAAGAAGTAAGGAAAAACAGGTTATTAGGTGGTACCAACAACCATAACTAATTCAGTGAAGATTAAAAGATTTTTATCTTTGCATCAATGATCAATTCCTAAATCAAACCTAAAATTATACCTTTGACTGGATACTTTATTACATTAATTTTTCCTTTCCTGTTATTCTTATTTGATCTATTTTTAACTCCTCAAACCTCCTTTTCTTTTATTTTGTTTTGCAAAAAAATAAATCTAACCAATCTTTGTGGAAACAGCCTTGCTCATCTGTACTACGAGTTTAATATTTTGAGCAAGAATTTAAGAATTTAATTTGTTGGTCTCGACAACCACCAATTTTTTGCGCCATTGCTGGGGATTGATTTTAATTAGATTTATTTTAATGCTCCGTTCTTCTGGTGCAGGTGATCTAGTTCCATACGATCCTAAGATTGAGAAGACAGCAAAAAGATTTAGGAAGGAAGCTAAATTACGAAGTCAACAAGAATCTTCACCTTCATCTTCTGGATCGAATTTAGCATTTAATTTAGTTGATTCATCTGGTGATTCTAAAATAGAACAAGACATGGCTAATGAAGAGAGAACTTTGAGGCAATTGGCTGCACCAGAAGTAAATCAGCAGCCACTCTGCATTCAATATCCAATTTTACAAGCAGATTTTGAGTTAAAGTCTAGTTTGATCCATTTGCTCCCGAAGTTTCACAGCTTTGAGAATGAAGATCCTCACAAGCATCTAAAGGAATTCCATGTGGTGTGCTCAAGCCTAAAACCACAAGGAGTAACTGAAGATGAGATCAAATTACGTGCTTTTCCATTCTCACTGACTGAAAAAGCAAAAGATTGGTTGTTTTATTTACCTTCTGGTTCTGTGACCACATGGATAGAGATGGTAACATTATTTCTTGATAAATTTTCCCTGCTTCACGAGCTGTTAGTATTAGAAGGGAAATATGTGGGATAAAGCAGAGAGATATTGAAACCCTTCATGAGTATTGGGAAAGATTTAAACAACTGTGTGCAAGTTGTCCTCAACATGGAATTTCTGAACAACTTCTCATTCAGTATTTTTATGAAGGATTACTACCCATGGAAAGAAGGATGATGGATGCAGCTAGTTGAGGTGCTATAGTAAATAAAACTCCTTGTGAAGCTAGAGATTTGATTTCCACCATGGCTGCTAACTCACAACAGTTCGGATTTAGACAAGATACATCTTTAAAAAGGATTAATGAGGTAAATATATCTTCTCTTGAAAATCAAATAGCCAATCTAACTTCGCTTGTTCAACAATTGGTTGTAGGAAACGTGCAACAAGTTAAAGCTTGTGGGATTTGTGCTGCTACTGGTCATCCAACTGACATGTGTCCTACACTTCAAGATGATCCTTATAAGGATGCTAATGTAGTTGAAGGATTCTCAGGTCCACCACAAAGGAAGTATGACCCTTATTCAAATACATATAACCTAGGATGGAGGGATCATCCCAATCTTAGTTATGGAGCAAGACCTCAATTTCAATCTAGACAACTAGCTCCACCACTACAACCTCATCCAAATTCAGGTATGTCTCTTGAAGATATTGTTAAATCACTTGCATCTAACACATGACAATTTCAGCAGGAGACAAGAACAAGTATTAGAAAGTTAGAGGATCAAGTAGGTCAACTAGCATCTTCACTGAACAGATTGGAATCTCAAGGAAAATTGCCTTCACAAACTATTGTCAACCCAAAACAGAATGCTAGTGCAATTATCTTGAGAAGTGAAACTAAGTTAAAAGAACCTGGCAAGATTACTAAAGGATGCATCTCAAGAGAAGAGACTGAAAAAGAAGTAGTTCCCCAACCAGAGCTTGACCAGCCTAAGGGATTCAATAGAGAGCAACCAAAAACTTCCATGCTAATTCCTCCTTTTCCTTCTAGATTATCTAAACCTAAGAAGAATGAGGAGGAAGAAAAGGATATTTTTAATACTTTTCGCAAGGTCGAGGTAAATATTCCTTTATTTGATGCAATTAAACAAGTACCTCGATATGCCAAATTTTTGAAAGAGTTATGCACCAATAAGAGAAAATTAAAAGGTAATGAATTTGTAAGTATTGGGGAAAATGTTTCAGCTGTTCTTAAGAAAAAATTACCTCCTAAATGTAAGGACCCAGGTATGTTTACTATTCCTTGCAAAGTTGGTAATGTTAAGATTGAGAAAGCGATGTTAGATCTAGGTGCTTCAATAAATGTCACGCCATTATCTATTTACTCATCTTTGAACGCTGGACCATTAAAAGAAACTGGCGTGATTATTCAACTTGCTGATAGATCTAATGTATATCCTGAGGGAGTTTTGGAGGATGTTTTGGTACAAGTCAACGGATTGATTTTTCCTGCTGATTTTTATGTGCTTAATATGGAGGAAGATGATTCATCTAACTCATTAATTTTGTTAGGAAGACCATTCCTAAAAACATCCAAGACAAAAATTGATGTGCATGATGGTACACTTACAATGGAATTTGATGGTGAAATTATTAAATTTAATATTTATCATGCCATGAGATATCCTAGTGATTTATCTTCTGTTTTTGCTATGGATGTTATTGAACCTTTAGCACAGAAAATTTTTGATTTAAGTGATGAAGATAAGTTAAAAGTTGTACTTAATAAGAGTTTAAGTTTTGGAAGATCACAAAAAATCTTGCAAAAGTTTAATTGGATTCAAACTTGCAGGATACAATTCATGAATTGGAATCACTACAACCTATGAGGTATGACATTTCTTATATTGATTTGCCTCTTTCTCACACAAAACTCCTTCCTTCTATTATACAGGCACAAAAATTAGAGCTAAAACCCCTACAAGATCATTTAAAGTATGTCTTTTTAGGAGAAAAATAGACTCTTCCAATCATAATCTCTAATAAACTTTCTATCTTGGAGGAAGAAAAATTGACTTGAGTACTTAAAGAGTATAAAAAGGCCATTGGTTGGACCATAGCCGATATTAAGGGATTAAATCCTTCCACATGCATGCATAGGATACTATTAGAGGAAGATTGTAAACCCTCCAGGCAACCCCAACGTAGATTGAATCCGCCTATGATGAAAGTGGTAAAGAAAGAAATCTTGAAGCTTCTTGATGTAGGTATGATCTATCCAATTTCAGATAGTGAATGGGTAAGCCCAATTCAAGTTGTTCTAAAGAAAACCGGTATAACAACAATAGAAAATCCTGATAGTGAGTTAATACCCACTCGTATTCAGAATGGATAGAGGGTATGTATAGATTATAAGAAGTTAAATGCATCAACTAGAAAAGATCATTTTCCTCTTCCATTTATTGATCAAATGCTAGAAAGATTAGCAGGTCATACCCATTATTGTTAACTTGATGGTTATTCAGGTTTTCATCAAATCCCTGTTGCACCTGAAGATCAAGAGAAAACCACATTCACATGCCCATTTGGTACTTTTGCATATCGGCGCATGCCATTTGGACTTTGTAACGCTCCTGCTACATTTCAGAGGTGTATGGTTAGTATATTTTTTGATTATATAGAGAACATCATAGAGGTGTTTATGGATGACTTTACAGTTTATGGTGATTCTTTTGATGCATGTTTAACTAACCTTACCAAAGTACTTAAAAGATGCATAGAAAAGAACCTTGTTTTAAATTATGAAAAGTGTCACTTTATGGTTAATTAAGGTATTATTCTAGGACATGTTGTATCCTCTAAGGGAATTGAAGTTGATAAAACTAAGGTAGAAATTATAAAATCTTTATCTTACCCCACAAGTGTGCGGGAAGTTCGCTCTTTTCTTGGACACGCAGGATTCTATCGACGTTTTATCAAGGATTTTTCCAAGATCACTAAACCCTTATGCAGGTTACTACAAAAAGATATGGCGTTCGAATTGGATGAGGCATGCAAAGATGCATTTGACAAGTTGAAGGATATGTTAACAACCGCACCAATTATCCAATCACCAAATTGGAATCTTCCATTTGAGATCATGTGTGATGCGAGCAATCATGCAATTGGTGCTGTTCTTGGACAGAGAATTGGAAGAACTCCTCATGTCATTTGTTATGCTTCGAGAATACTTGATAGTGCACAAGGCAATTATTCCACAACAGAAAAAGAACTTTTATCCATTGTGTTTGCTTTAGAAAAATTTCGCTCATATCTACTTGGTACTAAAGTGATTGTTTATTTTGATCATGCAGCTCTCAAGTACTTACTCTCGAAGAAGAAGGCAAAACCTAGACTTATTCGATGGATACTTTTGTTACAAGAGTTTGATTTGGAGATACGTGATAAAAAGGGTGCAAAAAATTTGGTTACAGATCATCTTAGCAGGTTAACTACGAGTGAAGAGTCATCACCATTAAAAGACGACTTTCCAGATGAGTGTCTTTTTTTTATTCATAAGATAAGGCCTTGATATGCTAATATTGCTAATTACTTAGTTACTGGAATATTACCAAGTGATTTATCTAGGGTTCAGAAAGACAAAATTAAAAAAGATGCTAAATGTTATGTTTAGGATGACCCTTACTTATGAAAATATTGTTCTGATCAAATTATTCGAAGGTGTGTGGCGAAACACAAAATTGATTCTATTTTAAAGTTTTGTCATTCGTATGCATGTGGAGGACACTTTGGTCCCAACAGAACAGCTCGTAAAATATTAGAGTGTGGATTATTTTGGCCTACTATATTTCATGATTCATACATATTTTGTAGGACTTGTGAACAATGTCAAAAGACTGAAAATTTAGGACATAAAGATCAAATGCCACTTACCTTTATTCTTGTTTATGAAATATTTGATGTATGGGGTATTGACTTCATGGGTCCTTTTCCTTCTTCTTGCAATAATATTTATGTCCTGCTTGCTGTGGATTATGTGTCAAAATGGGTGGAAGCTAAAGCTACCCGTACTAACGATGCTAAAGTGGTTGTAAATTTTGTCAAATCTCATATTTTTGTTAGGTTTGGGACACCAAGGGCTATAATAAGTGATCGTGGAACTCACTTTTGCAATAGAGTGGTGGAAGCTTTAATGAAGAAGTATAATGTTACCTATCGAATCTCTACTGCTTATCATCCGCAGACAAATGGACAAGCTGAAGTATCTAATAGAGAAATCAAGTCTATGCTTGAGAAGACTATCATCCCAAATAAGAAGGATTGGAGTATGTGACTTGATGATGCACTATGGGCTTATCGAACAGCCTATAAGACCCCTATAGGTATGTCTCCTTACCGTTTGGTATTTGGCAAACCATGTCATCTTCCAATAGAACTAGAACACAGGGCATATTGGGCCATAAAATAGTGCAACCTAAGAATGGATGAAGCAGGTGAATTGAGGAAACTACAGTTACAAGAACTAGAAGAAATTCGTAATGATGCTTACAAGAGCTCAAAAATATATAAGGAAAAAACAAAGGCCTACCATGATCGCATGATTTCCAGAAAAACTTTCTATGCTGGTCAAAAGGTTATTCTTTATCATTCTAAGCTGAAATTGTTTCCTGGTAAGTTGTATTCTAGATGGTTAGGACCTTTTACTGTTACTAATGTGTTATCTCATGGTGCAGTTGAAATTCAAAGTCTAGATACCGGTAAGATTTTTAAGGTCAATGGCCACCGTTTAAAGCCTTTTCATTAAGGCTTTCAAGCACCTGATGTTGATAAAATTGATTTACAATATCCGACTTATAATTAAGAATTGGCAACGTCTAGCCAAAGACGTTAAAGAAAGGCGCTTTTTGGGAGGTAACCCAAAATTTTAATTTTTTTAATAATTTATTTTTATTTTTTAATATGCATATATATATATAAGAGATAAGGTTGATGGTTGAAGGCATATCACACTTTTTCAAGGCAATATGATGAAGTAACTTGAATGCATCTGACAACAGTTATTAAGAATGAAATTCGATGAGAGAGCACTCTATAACAAGATGAAATTCGATCCACCTTTCTCATCTCCCCAGTGGTAAACGAAGTCTCTATGATGCTCGATATATTCAGGGAGTTTTCCACTTCTCTTATTCTTTTATTAGTTTTGAGCATTTATTTTTAATACATTGAGGACAATGTATGACCTAGGTGTGGGGGAGAGTTTTTAACATACTATTATTTTTAAAATATTTAAAATTCAAGAAAATCTTGCTCTAAAAGGTACTTAATTTGTGTTTGTGATCTCTCTTTTCTGAGTTCTAGATCCTTCCAACGCTTGTTCCCAAAAAAGAAAAAAGTTCTATGTGTGCAAATATGACTTTAAATTCTCATTTACTGTACTATGATTAGTTGTTTTTAATTATATATTGGATTGAAAATTGTATGAGATCTAACACATATAACCCTTTGGTGAGTTTTGGGCCAATGAGCATATATTACATTATGCTCAATTTTCTTCTTTGTGTGTGTCATACATAGTTAATTTTTCTAGAATTTGCTTTGTTATACACATCAAAACATTCCTTTGAAGAATTAGATGTATTTAATCATAAGGGTATTTAGGTGAAAACCATCTTCTTTAAAATATTTAGCCTCTTTCGAAAAGCCTACCATATTCATATACCTCTAGAGAGCCGACTTTAAGCCTTAGCCTTTTCTTTGGAATTTAACCTTGATACAAGTCATAATAACTATTCTTTTGATTTTTCTTTTTGAACCCTGAATTGAAGGATTATATGAGCTTACTCATATGAAACTTTCACTTATCTTAGAAAAGATTGCAAAATATTAAGAATCAATGATCCAAGTTATAAAAAAAAAAAGAAGAAAGAAGAAAAAAGAATTAGAAAAAAAAAAGATATGAGAAAGATCAAGAAACAAAAAAAAAAGAGAGAAAGAAATCTGAAAAAAAAAACAACAAAAAAAAGAAAAGGATTGAGAAAAAAAATGGTATAAATTCTCATTACTTGGATTTGCGCAATGTGATTGAAGCAATCTTTTGATGTTACGTCATAAAGTTTTGTATGAAAAAAAGTTTTATATGATTCCTTCAATTCCATTAACCCAAAACCCTTTTATCATACCTTACCTAAGCCCCATTACAACCCATTTTAAAACTCTTAGATTTTTGCATTTTAATTCATTCATTGGTAAAAAAGACATGATATACAAGCAAGCTTATGGTAAAAGTTTTCTATGTATTGACTAGAGAGCTTATTTAATCCCTCAAAACACTTCGAGTGAATGAGTGAATCTAAGAAGAGGGTGTTAGATCTTATGCATTTTAAGTTCAATAAAATCGTTAAGGCGATTACTGATAATGTATGCTATTTATGAGAATTCTTTTGTGATCTTATGTTTTAATGCATGAAAAGAATATATTATTTTGGATAAGCAAAGGAAGAAGAAGGAAGGATGATAAGATGAGATGATGAGCTTGAATTATTGTATGCTTGAGAACAAGCATTATCTAAGTGTGGGAGAATTTGATAGAATGCATAATAATCATATATATTATTATATTTTTCCATATTTTATTGGTTATAAATGATTAAATCTTAGATTTTGACTATGTTTTACATTTAATAGGGTAGATTGAGGAAATCAACTAAGATGGACTCAAATTCATTATTTGAAGATATAAAGTTGGATTCCTAAGAGATGTTGATGAACTAGAAGATGTCTTTGGATAAGCCGCTGAGACTCCCAATAACATTGGAATTTCACCGGACCAAGATTTTATCTTTTATTTAAAAAGTAGTTGTAGAATTTTATCTTTATCTTTATCTTTAAGAGTCCTAGTTAAAATAGTTATTATGTTTAAGGATTATTATATAAAGGGGAGGTAGTTCCTTCAAAGGAATATCCAGAGTTTATGTTTTATTTTCTTCTTTTCGTAGGTCTTTTTCTTTTCATGTATTGCTAAACATCTCTTCCAGTCAAAGGATAATCAAGGGTTTGATTCTTCAGAATTGTGAGATCTAACTGATTTTATCTGTTCTTTATTTCTTCATTGTTTATTTATTTTCTGTGCTTATTGAAAATATTATTTTGGTTGATTGCAACAAAAAAGGGGCTTTGTTTAATCATCAAAATAATAGGTTACTATTTAGAACTTTAAATTCGTAATTGTTTAAGTGTTCTAATATAAGTAGTAAATAATATAGTTGATTACAAAAGAGGTTTTCGATTTATGTTATGAAGATAAATAATCTAGTTTAAATAAACCTACACATGTTTATTGGCTAGAATTGGTAGTTTTTCTAATTCTTAATGCTATTGGTAAATTAAATCCTAAGATCGTATCTAGGGTTATTTATTGATAAGATAAATAATTAAAGATCGTATCCTGATTATCAAAGAAGTAAGGAAAAACAAGTTATTAGGTGGTACCAACAATCATAACTAATTCAGTGAAGATTAAAAGATTTTTATCTTTGCATCAATGATCAATTCCTAAATCAAACCTAAAATTATACCTTTGACTGGATACTTTATTACATTAATTTTTCCTTTCCTGTTATTCTTATTTGATCTATTTTTAACTCCTCAAACCCCTTTTTCTTTTATTTTATTTTGCAAAAAAAAAAAATCTAACCAATCTTTGTGGAAACAGCCTTGCTCATCTGTACTACGAGTTTAATATTTTGAGCAAGAATTTAGGAATTTAGTTTATTGGTCTCGACAACCACCAGCGACGAAGCACTCCGCATGCTTAAAATCCCCTTAGCGATTTGGCCCTCGCGTAGCATGCATCATCGTTAGCTTCGTCGCCCACACCATCGTGCTTGTCTAGCCACATCCCAGCTCATTATCCCACGATTTAGCAGATTTCATTTCCTATGTTTTTCCCACCAATGAGGCCTTGGCAGCGAGGGTGTCACGTCGTGCCCAGGCTGGTCATGTGGCTCACTCGATGCTAACGGCCGGCGATCGTGTCATCGATCATGCTGAGCAACAAGTCTACATAGGCAAACTTGAGCGTTAGGATCCAACCCTGCGTTCACCGCCTTGAGGGCCTGCGACGAAGCACTTTGCATGCTCAAAATCCCCCCAGCGATTTGGCCGTCGCGTGGCATGCATCATCGTTAGCTTTGCCGCCCACACTGTGGAGCTTGTTTAGCCACATCCCAGCTCATTATCCCACGATTTTTCTTGTTTTGTTGCCCACAATTTAGAGAATTTTGTTTCCCACTCTGTTAGCTACTGATCGGGCATCCCATACTTTTCGACCGACGTCATCGACCCCCTGCCTGCCGGCGGTGGTGGCCGCCACAGCCACGCACTACCGGCTGGATGGGCAGGGCAGCAAGCCGCCCTGCCCATGCCATGCGCGCTGGGTTCCCCAAGCCCAGCGCCTGCCCATGTGGTATGGATAGGGGGAGCACGCATGGCCCATTGGCACCCAGCAAGCTAGGTGCCCACCTCCCCCCTAAAGAGTCTTAAATGAAATTTCACTCTCGGCATGAGGAAGCATCAATATGTCTGAGCCATCATAATGGCTTTTGAAAAATTATTTACTTTGAATTTTGAGCCGAAATTTTGTATATATATGGAGAATAATCATATCTACCACCAGAAAAATTTTTAGAATTTTCTGGGCACTAAATTTTTTTAATGAATTTTCTACAGTCAAAAATTGAAAAAATCATCAAAAATAGCCCGTGAGTCAAACTGATCCCAAACTTCAAGGGTAGACTCATCATGGATTACATGATTCATTTAAGTCATTTTGGGACCAATTCTATGATGAAAGGAACATCAATTCACACAAATTTTGCAACTGGGCATTGTGGCCAACAGGCTGGGGTAGCTGTGGCTCTGCCTCGCCCAGGGTGCATGCTGGCTGCCTTGTCCAGCACAGCTCCAGCCACCCCATGGCTGCCCTCAGGGTCCATCACAGCCAGGGGACACGGCCAACCCTAGCTTGCTTATGAAATCAATGCCCATAGCACGTGACAAGCTTCACAACATGCTCGCGATTGGCTCGCGTGGGGCGCCGTTGGCAAGGCTGGCGCCGTGCCAGCTGGGGAGTGTTGTGGCACCCCTGGCTCACATGCTGCGCACCATGTCGAGGGGCAGGGATGAAGGGGCTAGCTCGCAATGGGCGCCAGTGGCCTGGTAGGCAGGCCCACCGCAGCCGCACGCCGGGCATACAGTCCATGCCCGTGGCTTGGCTGGCACGCCCACCGCTGTCGCATGCTGGGCAAGCAGTCCACGTTGTGCCTACTGGGGGCTGCCAAGGCATGCCTCCCATGTCTAGGGTCCGTGCGATGCGGCTCCCCTGGCTCACTCGCTGGGCACTATGTCGAGGGTCAGGGATGAGGGGGTTGGCAAGCGATGGGCGCCCGTGGCCTGGCTGGTGCGCCCATCGCTGCCGCATGCTGGGCAAACTGCCCATGTCGTACCTACTGGGGGATGTCGTGGCATGCCTCCCATGCCCAGTGTCTATATGACATGGCTCCCTTGGCTCGCTCACTAGGCAGTACTTTACCGAGGACAGCATCAAGGGACAAGTTTCTATTAGATATATTTATTTTTTATTGGAGTAACTCTTGGTTCCCTAATGCTTCCCGCTATGTTTCCAAGTATTTTTCCCTCGGGTTTCTCATTCTCTACAAGCCCAAAGGGCTTACTTCGTTTTTTAGGTCATTATCTTGAGGGATGATTTCAGATCTTGGGGCATCGATTATCAAAAAGAGAGGGACAATTATTATGGGTGTTCGGGAGGGGGGGAGGAACGAATCGAAGCGACAAAGGGCTGAATCTCAGTGGATCGTGGTAGCAAGGCCACTCTGCCACTTAAAATACCCCATCACGTATTTAAGTCGCCTGCAAATGATTTTACCCGTTGCTCGGTGGGAATCACACTTTAAGGCAGCCTCCTTCGCCTTGTGGGCTTGGCCAAGGACACGTGCCTTTGGGGGCCGAGAGTGAAATTGGGTGATGGGGGCATGCATTGTCTCTAGCTCAGATTCTGACCTAGAGGCGTTCAGTCATAATCTAGTGCACGGTAGCTTCGCGCCACTGGCTTTTCAGCCAAGCACAATGACCAATTGTGCAAATCAATGGTTCTTCTCGTACTAGATTGAATTACTATCACGATGGTCTAAACCCTGCTTACGTTCCCTATTGGTGGGTGAACAATCCAACACCTGGTGAATTATGCTTCATAATGATAGGAAGAGCCGACATTAAAGGATCAAAAAGCAACGTCGCTATGAACGCTTGGCTGCCATAAGCCAGTTATCCTTATGGTAACTTTTCTGACACCTCTAGCTTCAAATTTTGAAGGTCTAAAGGATCGATGGGCCATACTTTCACAGTTCGTATTCGTACTGAAAATCAAAATCAAACAAACTTTTACCCTTTTGTTCCACAAGAGATTTCTATTCTTGTTGAGCTCATCTTAGGACACTTGCGTTATCTTTTAACAGATGTGTCACTCCAGCCAAACTCCTCACCTAGCAATGTCTTCTGCCCGGATAGGCAAGCCGAAGCCGACCTTGAGTCTAAAAAGAGGGGTGATGCCCCACCTCCGATTCATGGAATAAGTAAAATCATGTTAAAAGTAGTGGTATTTCACTTTCGCCATTTTTGGCTCCTACTTATCCTACAGCTCTCAAGTCATTTCACAAAGTTAGACTAGAGTCAAGCTCAACAGGGTCTTCTTTCCTCGCTGATTCTGCCAAGCTCGTTCCGTTGGCTGTGGTTTCGCTGGATAGTAGACAGGGACAGTGAGAATCTCGTTAATCCATTCATACGCATCACTAATTAGATGACGAGGCATTTGGCTACCTTAAGAGAGTCATACTTACTCCTGCCATTTACCCGCGCTTGGTTGAATTTCTTTACTTTGACATTCAGAGCACTAGGCAGAAATCACATTACGTGAGCATCCGCAGAGACCATCGCAATGCCTTGTTTTAATTAAACAGTCGGATTCCCCTTGTCCATACCAGTTCTGAGTTGGCTGTTCGACATTTGAGGAAGGCCCCCGAAGGAACCGTTCCCAGTCCATTCACTTTGACATTTAGAGCACTAGGAAGAAATCACATTGCGTGAGCATCCACAAGGACCATCACAATGCTTTGTTTTAATTAAACAGTTAGATTCCCCTTATCTGTACCAACTATAAGTTGGCTATTCAATGCCTGGGGGAAGGCCCCCGAAGGAACCCTTCCCAGTCCATCCCTCTGCCGGCATGCGGCGACCACCCACTCTCACCATTGGAGCAGCTCGAGTAGTCCACCGATAGTCGACGGGTTCGGGACTAGGACCCCCGTGCCCAACCCTTAGAGCCAATCCTTTTCTCGAGGTTGCAAATCCATTTTGCCGACTTCCCTTGCCTACATCATTCCATCGACCAGAGGTTGTTCACCTTGGAGACCTGATGCGGTTATGAGTATGACTGGGCGTGGGAGGCACTCGATCCTTCGGATTTTCAAAGGCCACCAGGAGAGCACCGGACACCACGCGACGTGCGGTGCTTTTTCAGCTGCTAGACCCTACCCCCGACTAAGCCGTTTCCAGTGTGGGCAGGCTGTTAAACAGAAAAGATAACTCTTTTCAGGGTCCCCATTGACGTGTTCAGACTCCCTAACATTACCGTCAGCCACCATGTCCCAGTTCCAAAATTTTAACCAGATCCTCTTTTGAAGCTCACACCGAGGTGCTATCTGACGGGCTTCACTCGTCTCTTAGGTTTGACTAACCAATGGGCAAGTGTCGTTCACATGGAATCTTTCCCTTCTTTGACCTTCAAAGTTCTCATTTGAATACTTGCTACTAACACTAAAATCTGCACCGATGGCGGGCTCACGCCCCGAGTTTTGCGACGATCACCGCGCCCTCTTACTCATTGGGGCTTGGCCGTTGCCCCAACGGCCTGGTATAGGTCGCGCGCTTCAGCGCCATCCATTTTCGGGGCTAGTTGATTCGGCACGTGAGTTATTACACACTCCTTAGCAAATTTCAACTTCCATGGCCACCGTCCTACTATCTTAATCGACCAACACCCTTTGTGGGTTCTAAGTTAGTGCGTAGTTGGGCACCATAACCAGCTTTAGGTTCATCCCGCATTGCTAATTTTGCTTACCAAAAATGGCCCACTTGGAGCTCTCGATTCCATGGTACGGCTCAACAAAGCAGCCGCCTCGTACTACTTATTTAAAGTTTGAGAATAGGTCGAGGGCATTGCGCCCTCGGTACCGCTAATCATTGGTTTTACCCGATAGAACTCGTATATGAGCTCTAGCTATCTTCAGGGAAACTTCTGACTCGCACGCATGTCAGACTTCTTAGTCCGTGTTTTAAGACAGTTCGAATGGGGAGCCCGCTGACCGACGCCAGAAGCGCGCAGGTGCCGAAGCATCACGCGATGGCACGCGCTGCCAGCCACGATCTCAACGATGACGTCTTTGCAAGCGTATCAAAGGCTTGGGTTTGGGCCGTCGTCGCAATCTACATTGGTCCGTACCCCGAGTCGATTGGCGAACTGGCTTGTGGTCGTTCCACATCCGATCGAGGTGCATCGCTGGCCCCAATCTGTTTCCCTCCAGATAATTTCAAGCACTCTTTGACTCTCTTTTCAAAGTTCTTTTCATTTTTCTCTCGTGGTACTTGTTCGTTATCGGTCTCTCGCCTATATTTAGCATTGGACGAAATTTTTCACCCTATTAGGGCTGCATTTCCAAACAACTTGACTTGTTGACAGCGCCTCGTGGTGCGATAGGGTCTGAATGAGACGGGGCTCTCACCTTCTCCGATGCCCCTTTCCAGGGGACTTGGGCCCCAGTCCATCACTGAGGATGCTTCTCCAGACTATAATTCGGGCATCAAGGGCGCACGATTTTCAAGCTGGGCTTTTCCCGATTCGCTTGCCGTTACTTAGGGAATCCTTGTTAGTTTCTTTTCCTTCGGTTATTGATATGCTTAAACTCAGTGGGTGGTCTCGCCTGACCTGGGGTCGCATCTCGATCGATCGATCAATCATTGTGTTCATGAGCCGCGAGCGAGCGACATGCGCATGAAGGAGTACAAGGCCTTTTCTACCACCGCTAAGCCATGACGCGACGTCGCTTGAGGCTTTTTTTTTAGGCCAACCGCGAGCCAAAGGCACACGGGAGGCCAACATCTGCCCCACGATGGTCTCTTCCCTCCCAGAAGGGATGTGGGGGGGTGAGGGGGTGGGGGGCAATGGTGCTTAACACTCAAGCAATCGTGCCCTCGGCCTGATGGCTTTGGGTGCAACTTGTATTCAAAGACTCGATGGCTCACTAGATTCTGCAATTCACACCAAGTATCACATTTTGTTACATTCTTCATCGATGCGAGAGCCGAGATATCCATTGTCAAGAGTCATTTTTGACATTGTTTAGGGACAACACGACTGCGAGCCGCGTACCAAGATCGGGGTGACTGGGGCATGCTTTTTCATTCGAGTTCCTTGGCGCATCCCGTGCTGTGGGTTTTGTTGTTGCACGCGACGAGGGGGTTGGGCGCGAGCCCACACACCTTTGCAAAAGGGCAAGACGAAGGGCTTGAGAGCCCATCACCCCACCGGTGTGTTTACAACGTGTTCACAGGTGGTTTCTCTGAGCGAATTTTCGACAATGATCCTTCCGTAGGTTCACCTACGGAAACTTTGTTACGACTTCTCCTCCCTCTAAATTATAAGGTTCAGTGGACTTCTCGCGATGTCGCGAGCAACAAACCGCCCATGTTGTTACGACCTAAACACTTCACCGAACCATTCAATCGGTAGGAGTGACAAGCGGTGTGTACAAAGAGCAAGGATGTAGTCAACATGAGCTGATAACTCGTGCTTACTAGGAATTCCTCGTTGAAGACCAACAATTGCAATGATCTATCCCCATCACGATGAAATTTCAAAGATTACTCGGACCTATCGGCCCTGGCTATAAACTTGTTGAATACATCAGTGTAGAGCGCGTGCCTCAAACTTCTCACATTTTTCCCACTAATGAGGCCTTGGCAGCAGGGGTGAAACATCGTGCCCAGGCTGGCTGTATGGCTCACTCAATTCTAACGGCCAACGATTGTGTCATTGATCGCGCTACACAACGAGTCTACGTAGGCAAGCATGAGCGTCGAGTTCCAACCGCAAGTCCGCCACCTCGAGGGCCTGCAAAAAAGCACTCCGCATGCTTGAAATACCCCCAACGATTTGGCCCTCGCGTAGCATGCATCATCGTTAGCTTTACCGCCCACACCGTCGAGCTTGTCTAGCCACATCCCAGCTCATTATCCCACTATTTTTTGTTGCCTACAGTTTAGCGGATTTCATTTCCCACATTTCCCCACTCCGTGGGCTACTGATCGGGCATCCTACACTTTTTGATCGACGTCGTCGGTCGTCTGCCTGCCAACGGTGGTGGCCGCCACAGCCATGCACCACCTGCTGGATGGGCACGACAGCAAGCCACCCTACCCATACCATGCGCGCTGGGTTCCCCAAGCCCAGCGCCTGCCTATGTGGGATGGCCTTGGGGGGAGCACGCATGGCCCATTGGCACCCAGCAAGCTAGGTGACCACCTCCCCCCTAAAAAGTCTTAAATGAAATTTTACTCCCGATAGGAGAAAACATCAATACGTTTGAGCAGTCATAATGGCTCTAAAAAATTACTTACCTGAAATTTTTAGCTGAAGCTTTGTACATAAACGAAGAATAATCATATCTACCACTAGAAAAAATTTCAGAATTTTTTGGGCATCAATTGTTTTTAATGAATTTTTTACAACCAAAAATTGAAAAAATCATCAAAAATAGCCCGTGAGTGGAAATGATCCAAACTTCAAGGGCAGACTCCTCATGAATTACACGATTTATTTGAGTCATTTTGGGACAAATTTCTTGATGAAAAGATTGTCAATTCACACCAATTTCGTAAGTGGGCATTATGGCTAGTAGTCTAGAGCAGTTGTGCCTCTCCCTGGCCTCGGGTGCATGCTGGCTGCCCTGTCTAGTGCACCTCCAGCCACCCCATGATTACAGCCAGGGACACAGCCAAGCCCAACTTGCCCATGAAATTAACGCCCATAGCACGTGTCGAGCCTCATAGCATGCTTGTGGCAGGCTCGCGTGGGGCGCCCCTGGCAAGGTTGGCACTGTGCCTGCTGGGGACTACTGTGGAACCCCTGGCTCGCACACTGGGCACTATGTCGAGGGGCAGGGACGAGGGGACTGGCTCGCGATGGGTGCCCGTGACCTGGCTGACGCGCTCACCGCTGCCGCACGCTGGGCTAGGAGGCCACACCGTGCCTATTAGGGGCTACCGAGGCATGCCTATCGTGCCCAGGGTCTGTGCGATGCGACTCCCCTGGCCTTCTCGCAGGATAATAAGTCAAGTGGTAGGGACGAGGGGGCTGGCCAGCGATGGGCGCCCGTGGCCTGGTTGGCGCGTCCACCGCTGCCACACGTTAGGTAAGTAGCCCATGCCGCGCCCGCTGGGGGTTACCAAGGCATTCCTCCCGTGCCCAGTGTCCGTGCGATGAGCTCCACTGGGTCACTCACTGGGCACCATGTCGAGGGGCAGGGACAAGGGGGCTAGCTCGCGATGGTCGCCCGTGGCCTGGCTAGCGAGCCTACCGCTGCCGCACGCTAGGCTAGCAGGCCACGCTGGGCCTACTGGGGGCTGCCGAGGCATGCCTCCCATGCCTATGGTGCGTGCGACGTGGCTCCCTGGCTCGCTCGCTGGGCAATAAGTCGAGGGGCAGAGGTGACGGTGCTTGACACCCAAGCAGACGTGCCCTCGACCTGATGGCTTCGGGCGCAGCATGCATTCAAAGACTCGATGGTTCACGAGATTCTGCAATTCACACCAAGTATCGCATGTTGCTACATTCTTCATCGATGGGAGAGCTGAGATATCTGTTGTCGAGAGTTATTTTAGACATCATTTAGGGATGACACGACCGCCAACCGAGCACCAAGATCAGGGAGTTTAGGGCGTGCTTTTTCACTAGAGAGGAGCTGATGACTCGCTCTTACTAGGAATTCCTCATTAAAGACCAACAATTGCAATGATCTATCCCCATCACTATGAAATTTCAAAGATTACTCGGGCAAGTCGGCTAAAGCTATAAGCTTGTTGAATACATCAGTGTAGCATGCGTGTGGCCCAGAACATCTAAGGGCATCATAGACCTGTTATTGCCTTAAACTTCCTTGGCCTAAGTGGCCATAATCCCTCTAAGAAGCCGGCCATGGAGCGTCACCTCTACGTAGCTAGTTAGCAGGCTGAGGTCTCGTTCGTTAATGGAATTACCCAGACAAATTGCTCTACCATCTAAGAACCGCCATGCACCACCACCCATAGAATCAAGAAAGAGCTCTCAGTCTGTCAATCCTTATTATGTCTGGAGTTTCCCTGTGTTGAGTAAAACTAAGCCGCAGGCTCCACTCCTAGTGGCGCCCTTCCGTCAATTCTTTTAAGTTTCAGCCTTGTGACCACACTCCCCCTGAAACCCAAAGACTTTAATTTTTCATAAGGTGCCAACAGAGTCTTAAAAGCAACATCCGCTGATCCTTGGTCGACATCGTTTATGGTTGAGACTAGGATGATATCTGATCACCTTCGGACCCCCAACTTTCGTTCCTGATTAATGAAAACATCCTTGGCAAATGCTTTCGCAGTTGTTCAATTTTCATAAATCCAAGAATTTCACCTCTGACTATGAAATACGAATGCCCCCAACTATCCTTGTTAATCATTACTTTGATCCTGAAGGCTAACAGAATAGGATCAAAATCCTATGATGTTATCCCTTGCTAATGTATTTAGAGCGTAGGCTTGCTTTGAGCACTCTAATTTCTTCAAAGTAATAGCGTCGAAGGCACAATCCGACCAATTAAGGCCTGGAGTGCGTCGCCGACAGTAGGGATGAGCCAACCGGTGCACACCGTAGGTGGACCGGTCGACCCTTCCCAAGGTCCGACTACGCTCTTTTTAACTGCAAACAACTTAAATATACACTATTAGAGCTGGAATTAACGTGGCTGCTAGCACCAGGTTTGCCCTCCAATGGATCTTCCTTAAGGGATTTAGATTGTATTCACTCCAATTACCAGACTCGAAGAGCTTGGCATTGTTATTTATTGTTACTACATCCCCGTGTCAGGATTAGGTAATTTACGCGCCTGCTGCCTTCCTTGGATATGGTAGTCGTTTCTCAGGCTTCCTCTCTGGAATCGACCCTAATTCTCCGTCACACGTCACCACCATAGTAGGCAACTATCCTACCATCGAAAGTTAATAGGGCAAAAATTTGAATGATGCATCGCCGGCACAATGGCCTTACGATCCGTCGATTTTATCATGAATCATCAAAGCAATGGGTAAAGCCCCCATCGACCTTTTATCTAATAAATGTGCCCCTTTCAAAAATCAGGGTTTATTGCACGTATTAGCTCTAGAATTACTACGGTTATCCGAGTAGTAGGTGCCATCAAACAAACTATAACTGATTTAATGAGCCATTCACAGTTTCACAGTTTGAATTAGATCATACTTACGCATGCATGGCTTAATCTTTGAGACAAGCATATGACTACTGGCAGGATCAACCAGGTAGTAACCTTCGAGACGCCGCACCAACTAGGACCGAAGCATGCTATAAGGCTTGCTGAGGCCAAAGTTATCACAGTCGTCATTCAAAATCGATGGGATGTGGGATAAATGCTTTTGCTTGGACAAGCAGAGGTCGAGGCCACTCCTATCGTAACATTTTTTGCACCCAGAGGGACGATCGAGCGTCCGTGTGCCAAAGTAACCGCATGCCGAAGCAAGCAGCGCTTGGAGCACGAGGCCCAGCTGAGGTTCCACCCAGGCCCGCGAAAGACATGGTGCAAAGACAGTCGACTCGAATCATCGAATTTCGTTTGTGAAGGCACGCGACACAGGGTCTCGATGTGACCCACCAAAAGCCAACGTATGGCTCACGGTCAAGCTTGAAGCAACGTGCTAGCCGACAGTTCGATGGGGGAGCATGGATCTTGCCAATGCTCATGACTAGATCACCACTCACACACCGCATGTACAAATGGGCAGCAACAGCACCAAAACCGCTGCAAGCGGACGAGCGAAAGGGCCCTCGATCATGCAGGTCGTCGAGGGTCACTGCACCTAAGCCGCTAAGTGTAAAATTTTTTCGATAGTGAGGGACAATTCTTCGATGGCAAGGGGTCATCGATGAGGCTTTGGCAGCAGGGGTGTCACGTGGCGCCCAGGCTGGCTGTGTGGCTCACTCGGTGCTAATGGCCGACGATCATGTCGTTGATCGCGTTGCGCAACTAGTCCACCTCGGCAAGTCTGAGCGTCAAGATCCAACCTCGTGTTTGTTGCCTCGAGGGCCTGCGATGAAGCACTTCACAAGCTCAAAATTCCCCCCAGCGATTTGGCCCTCGCGTAGCATGCATCATTGTTAGCTTCATCGCCCACACCGTCGAACTTGTTTAGCCACATCCCAGCTCATTATCCCATAATTTTTCTCATTTCGTTGCCCACAATTTAGTGGATTTCATTTCCCTCGTTTTCCCCACTCCGTTGGCTACTGATCGGGTATCCGACACTCTTCGGCCGATGTTACCGGCCGCTTGCCTGCCGACAGTGGTGGCCGTCACAGCCACGCACCATCGGCTGGATGGGCAAGGCAGCAAGTCGCCCTGCCCATGCCATGGGCACTAGGTTCCCTAAGCCCAACGCTTGCCCATGTGGGATGGGCAGGGGGGAGCACGCATGGCCCTTTGGCACCTTGCAATCTAGGTGGCCACCTTTCCCCTAAAGAGTCTTAAATGAAATTTCACACCCGGCAGGAGGAAACATCAATTTTTCTGTGCCATCATAATGGATCTAAAAAGTTATTTACTTGAAATTTTGAGTTGAAATTTTGTACATACATGGAGAATAATCATATCTACCACCAGAAAAAAAATTCAAAATTTTCTACACCGAAAAATTAAAAAAATCATCAAAAATAGCCCGTGAGTTAAAATGATCCCAAACTTCAGGGGCAGTGTCCTTATGAATTGCATGATTTATTTGAGTCATTTTAGGACCAATTCCATGATGAAAAGACCATCAATTCACACCAATTTCGTAATTGGGCAT
Source organism: Moringa oleifera (assembly GCA_021397835.1). Classification (NCBI taxonomy): domain Eukaryota; kingdom Viridiplantae; phylum Streptophyta; class Magnoliopsida; order Brassicales; family Moringaceae; genus Moringa; species Moringa oleifera. Next base: position 126,672 of record JAJFZO010000094.1, read on the forward strand.
TGCGGCCTACAGGCTGGGGCAGCTGTGCCTCTGCCTGGCCCAGCATGCAAGCTGCTTGCCCTGTCCAGTGCACCTCCAGCCACCCCATGGCTGCCCTCAGGGTCCATCACAGCCAGGGGACACGGCCAAGCCCATCTTGCCTATGAAATCAACGTCCACATCACGTGCCGAGCCTCATAGCGTGCTCGTGGTAGGCTCGCGTGGGGCACCCTTGGCAAGGCTGGCATCGTGCATGCTGGGGACTCCTGTGGCTCCTCTGGCTCGCACGCTGGCAGTAAGTCGAGGGATAGGGACGAGGGGGCCGGCTCACGATGAGAGCCCGTGGCGTCGCAAGCGCGCCCACCACTCCCGCATGGTGGGAAAGAAGCCCATGCCGTGCAACCTGGTGGCTGCCAAGACGAGCCACTCATGCCTAGGGTCTGTGCGATGTGGCTCCCTTGGCCCGCACGTTGGGCACTATGTCGAGGGTAGGGAGGTGGGGGCTGGCTCATGATGGGCGCTCGTGGCCTAGCTATCACGCCCACAGCTCCCGTATGCTGGGCAAGAAGCCCATGCCTTGCAACCTGGTGGCTGTCAACCTGTGCCTTCCATGCCCAAGGTCTGTGCGACACGGCTCTCCTAGTTCGCTCGTTGGGCACTATGTCGAGGTGCAGGGATGAGGGGTTGGCTCACGATGGGCGCCCATGGCCTGGCTGGCATGCCCACCGCTCTAGTATGCTGGGCAAGAAGCCCAGGTCGTGCCTGTTGGGGGCTGTCGTGGCTTGCCTCCAGTGCCTAAGGTCCATGCGACACGACTCCCCTGGCTCACTCACTAGGCACTATGTCGAGGGGCAGGGACGAGGGGGCCGACTCACGATGGGAGCCTGTGGCCTAGCAAGCGTGCCCACCACTCTTGCATGCTGGGCAAAAAGCCCATGTCGTGCAACTTGGTGGTTCCCAAGGCATGAGTCTCATGCCTAGGGTCTGTGCGATGCAGCTCCCTTTGCTCGCTCGCTTGGCACTATGTTGAAGGGCAGAGACAAGGGGCCGGGCCAAGATGGGCACTAATGGCTTGGCTGGCACTCCCACCGCTGCTGTACGCTGGGCAAGAAGCCCAGGCCGTGACTATTGAGGGCTGCCGAGGCTTGCCTCTCGTGCCTAGACCCTCGCTCGCTCGCTGGGCACTATGTGGAGGGGCAGGGACGAGGGGGCTGGCTCACGATGGGCGCCCGTGGCCTGGTTAGGGCGCCCACCGCTCGCGTACCCTCGACAAGATGCCCAGGCCGTGCCTACTGAGGGTTGCTGTGGCTTGCCTCCCAAGCCTAAGGTCCATCACATGCGGCTCCCCTGGCTCACTCACTGGGCACTATGTCAAAGGGTCGGCTCGCGATGAGCGCCCGTGGCCAGGCTAGCGCACCCATCGCCCCTGCACACTAGGCAAGAATCCCATGCCGTGTAACCTAGTGGCTGCCGAGGTGTGCCTCTCGTGCCAAGGGTCCATGCGATGCGGCTCCCTTGGCTCGCACACTTGGCACTATATCAAGGGGCAGGGACGAGGGGCCAGCTTGTGATGGGCGCTCGTGGCCTAGCTAGTGCGCCCACCGCTTTCGCACACTGGGCAGGAAGCCCATGCCATGCAACCTGGTGGCTGCCGAGGAATGCCTCTCGTGCCCAAGGTCCACGTAACGTGGCTCCCCTAGCTTGCCCGCTGGGCACTATGTTGAGTGACAGGGACGAGGGGGCTGGCCTGCGATGGGCACCAGTGGCCAGGCTGGCACGCCCACCTTTCCCATACGTTGGGCAAGAAGCCCAGGCCATGCATGATGGGGGCTACCGAGGCTGGCCTCCTATGCCTAGGGTCCGTAAGATGCGGCTCCACTCGCTCGCTCGCTGGGCACAATGTGGAGGGGCAGGGACGAGGGGGCTGGCTCACGATGGGCGCCCGTGGCCTGGTTGGCGCATCCACCGCTCCTGTACCCTGGGCAAGATACCCAAGTTGTGCAACCTCGTGGCTGCCAAGGCGTGCATCTTGTGCCCAGGGTCCATGTAACTCGGCTCCCCTGGCTCGCTTGCTGGGCACTATGTCAAGGGGCAGGGACGAGGGGGTCAACTCCTGATGAGAGCCTGTCGCTTGGCAAGCGTGCCATCGCTCCCGCGCACTGGGTAAGAAGCCCATGTCGTGCAAACCTTGTTGCTGCCAAGACATGCCTCCTGTGCCACCATGCGACGTGGCTGCCCTGGCTCGCTCGCTGGGCACTATGTCGAGGGGCAAGGACGCAGAGGTCGACTCGTGATGGGCGCCTGTGGCCTGACTGGCACACCTACCACTCTCGCACGTTAGGCAAGAAGCCCATGCCATGCAACCTGGTGGCTGTCGAGGCGTGCCTCCCGTGCCCATGGTCCTAGCGACGCGGCTCCTTTGGCTCGCTCGCTGGGCACTATGTTGAGGGGTAGAGACGAGGAGGCCTGCCCTCGATGGGCACTAGTGGCCTGGCTGACGCGCTCACCTCTCTTATGCGCTATGCAAGAAACCCAGGCTGTGCCTGTTGGGGGCTGCTGAGGTATGCCTCCCATGCACAGGGGGCATGTGACGTGGCTTCCCTGGTACTCTCACTAGGTGCTACGTCTAGGGGTAGAAACGAGTGGTTTGGCTGGCGATGGAAGCCTGTGGCCTGCCTGGCGCCCACCGCTCCCGTACGCTGGGCAAGCAGGCCATGCCGTTCTTGTTGGGGGCTGCCAAGGTTTACCTCCTGTGCCCAAGGTCTGTGAGACTCGTCTCTCCTGGCTCACTCGCTGGGCACTATGTCGAGGGACAAGGACGAGGGGGCTGGCTCGTGATGGGCGCCTGTGGCTTGGCTAGGCAAGCAGCCCATGCGATGCCTGCTTGGGGCTGCCGAGGCATGCCTCCCATGCCCAGGATCTCTGCAACGTGGCTCCCTTGTTTCATTCACTGGGCACTATGTCGAAGGGCCCAGACGAGGGGGCTGCCTCACGATGGGCGCTCGAGGCCTGGCTAGCGCACCCACTGTTGGGCAAGCAGCCCATGCCGCTCCTGCTCAGGGCTGCTGAGGCATGCCTCCCGTGCCCAAGGTCTGTGCGACGTGGCTCCCCTGGCTTGCTCGCTGGGCACCATGTCGAGGGGCAGGGACGAGGGGCCTGCCTCGCGATGGCCGCCAGTGGCCTGGCCGGCTCGCCCGTTGCTGTCATAAGCCGAGTAAGTGGCCCATGTCGTGCCTGCTGGGGGCTGCCGAGGCATGCCACCCGTGCCCAGGGTCCGTGTGATGTGGCACCCCTGGCTCGCTCGCTGGGCACTAAGTCGAGGGGCAGAGACGAGGGGGTTGGCTCGTGATTGGCGCATGTGGCCTGGCTGGGGCGCCCACCGCTGACGGACGCTGGGCAAGCAGCCCATGTCGTGCCTGCCAAGGGCTGCAAAGACATGCCCCCGTGCCCAGGGTACCTGCGATGTGGCTCTCCTGGTTCACTCGTTAGGCACTATGTGGAGGGGTTGGCTCGTGATGAGCACCCGTGGCCGGGCCTGCACGCCCCCTGCTCATGCACGCTAGGCAAGCAGCCCATGCCGTGCCTGTTGGGGGCTGCCAAGGGGTGCCTCCCGTGCCCAGGGTCCGAGCGATGCGGCTCCCCTGGCTCACTCATTGGACACTAAGTCGAGGGGCTGGGATGAGGAGCTGGCTTGCGATGGGCTCCCGTGGCCTGGCAGGCACACTTACTGCTATCATATGCTGGCTAAGAAGCCCATGCTGTGCTTGCTGGGGGTGGCTGAGGCATGCCTCCCGTGCCTAGGGTCCGTTCGACGCGGCTCGCATGGCTTGCTCACTGGGCACTAAGTCGAAGGGCAGGGCCGAGGGGTCTGGCTCGCGATAGGCTCCCGTGGCCTGGCAGGTGCGCCCATCGCTGCCTCACGCGGGGCAACCAGCCCATGCTGTGCCAGTTGAGGGCTGCCGAGGTGTGCCTTGCATGCCAAGGGTCCTTGCGATGCAGCTCCCCTAGCTCGCTCGCTGGGCACAATGTCGAGGGGCAGGGACGATGGGGTTGGCTCGCGATGGGTGCCCGTGGCCTAGTTGGCACTTGGCCCATGTCGTGCCTGCCGAAGCATGCCTCCCGTACCTAGTATCTGTGGGACACGGCTCCCTTGGCTCGCACGATGGGCACTACGTCGAGGGTCGAGGACGAGGGGTCTGGCTTGCAATGGGGGCCACTGGCCCTGGCAGGCGTGCCCACCGCTGCCGCATGCTAGGCACTTGGCCCAGGCCGTGCTTACTGGGGGCTATCGAGGCATGCCTTCCGTGCCTAGGGTCTGTGCGATGCAGCTCCCCTGGCTCGCTTACTGGGCACTACATCGAGGGACAGGGACAACGGGGCCGGCTCGCAATGGGTGCCTGTGGCCTAGCTTGCGCGCCCACCACTGCTGCACGCTGGGCACTTGGCCCATGCCGTGCCTGCTAGATGTTACTGTCGTGTGCCACCCGTGCATAGGGTCCGTGCGAGGTGGCTCCCCTGGCTCACTCGCTGGGCACTACGTCGAGGGTCAGGGACGAGGGGGCTGGCTCGTGATTGGCACCCATGGCCCAGCTGGCGTATCCACCGTTGCCGCACACTGGGCAAGTATCCCATGCCATGCTTGCTGGGGGCTGCTGAGGCATTCCATCCATGCCCAGGGTCTGTGCGACTCGACTCCCCTAGCTCACTCGCTGGGCACCACATCGAGGGATTGGGACAACGGGGCGGGCTCGCGATGGGCGCTAGTGGCCTGGCTGGCGCACCCACCATTGCATCACGCTGGGCACTTGGCTCATGTCGTGCTTGCTGGAGGCCGCTGTCGCGTGCCTCCCATGCATAGGGTCCGTGCGACCTAGCTTCCTTGGCTTGCTCACTAGGCACTACGTCGAGGGTCAGGGACGAGGGGGATGGCTCGTAATAGGCACCCATGGCCTAGTTGGCACACCCACCATTGCCGCACGCTAAGCAAGCAACCCATGCCGTGCCTGCTAGGGGCTGTCGAGGCATTCCATCTGTGCCCAAGGTCCATGCAACTCAGCTCCCCTGGCTTGCTCGCTGGACACCATGTCGAGGGGCAGGGACAAGGGGGTTGCTCACGATGGGCGCTCGTGGCCAGGCTGGTGCGCTGACCGCTTCCGCACGCTGGGCGAGCAGCCCATGCCATGCCTGCTGGGGGCTGCCGAGGCATGCCTCCTGTGTGTAGGGTCAATGCGACACAGATCCCCTGGCTTGCTCGTTGGGCAGTAAGTCGAGCGGTAGGGACGAGGGGGCTAGCTCGCAATGGGCGCCCGTGGCCTAGCTGGTGCTCCCACCGCTGCCGTACGCTGGGCAAGCAGCCCATGCCGTGCCCTACTGGGGGCTGCTGAGGCATGCCTCCCGTGCCTAGGGTCCGTGCGATGCAGCTCCCCTGGCTTGCTCGCTGGGCACCTTGTCGAGGGTCAAGGACCAGGGGGCTGGCAAGCCTGGGTGGGGCGCCCACCACTGCCACACGCTGGGCAAGAAGCCTAACCCTTGCCTTCTAGTGGCCGCCAAGGCATGCCTCCTGTGCGTAAGGTCCATGTGACGCGGCACTCCTGGCTCACTGGCTGGGCACTATGTTGAGGGGCTGGCTCGTGATAGGAGCCAGTGGCCTGGCTTGCACGCCCACCGCTGCCGCACGCTGGGCAAGCAACCCATGTCGTGCCTGCTGGGGGCTGCCAAGGCATGCCTCACATACCCAGGGTCTTTGTGACATGGCTCCTTTGGCTCACTTGCTGGGTACTACATCAAGTGGGAGGGACGAGGAGGCTGGCTCGCGATGGGCGCCACTGAAATGGTTGGCGCACCCAACGCTGGGCAAGCAGCCCATGCCATGCCTGCTGGGGACTGTTGATGCGTGCCTCTCCTTCCCAAGGTCCGTGCAACGCGGTTCCCCTGGCTCATTGGCTACATACCATGTCAATGGGCCGGCTCATGATGGGCGCCTGTAGTGTGGCTGGCGCGCCAACCGCTGCCACTCACTGGGCAAGCAGCCCATGCCATGCCTGCTGGGGGCTCTTGAGGCATGCCTCTTGTGCCAAGGGTCCATGCGACGCTACTCCCCTAGCTGGCTGCCTGGTTACTATGTCGAGTGGCTCGCTCGCGATGGGCACCTGTGGCCTGGCTGGTGCACCCACCGCTGCCGAACACTGGGCAAGCGGCCTATGCATGCCTGTTGGGGGCTGCCAAGGTATGCCTACCGTGCCTAGGGTCCATGCGATGCGGCTCCCCTAGCTCACCCACTGGGCACTATGTCGAGGGGCAGGGACGAGGGGGCTGGCTCGCGATGGGCGCCCGTGGCCTGGCTGGCGAGCCCACAGCCTCTGAACACTGGGCAAGCATCCCATGCCGTGCTTGCTGTGGGCTGCTGAGGCATGCCCAGGGTCCGTGCGACGCAGCTGCCCTCCCTCGCTTGGTGGGCAATAAGTGGAGGGGCAGGGACGAGGGGGTTGGCTCGCGATGGGCGCCCGTGGCGTGGTTGGCGCGCCCACCGCTGTCGTACACTGGGCAAGAACCCCATGCCATGCCAGTTGAGGGCTGCCGAGGTTGCCTCCCGTGCCCAGGGTCCATGCGACATGGCTCCTCTTGCTCGCTCGCTAGGCACTACATTGAGGTTCGGGGACGATAGGGCTGGCTCGCGGTGCCCGCCACTGGCCTGTCAGACGCCACCACCATCGCAGAACGCTGGGCAAGCAGCCCATGCCATGCCTGCTAGGAGTTGCCATGTCGTGCCTCTCATGCCGAGGGTCCATGGGACGCTGCTCCCCTGGCTCGCTCGCTGCACACTATGTCGAGGGGCTGGCTCGAGATGGGTGCTTGTGGCATGGCTGGTGTGCCCACCGCTGCCGCACGCTGGGCAAGCAGCCCGTGCCGTGCGTGGTGGGGGTTGCCAAGGCATTCCTCTCATGCCCAGGGTCCGTGCGACACGGCTCCCCTGGCTCGCTCGCTGTGCACTACGTCAAGGGATATGGACGAGGGGGGCTGGCTCGCGATAAGGGCCTGTGGCCTGGTAGGCACGCGCACCGACGTGGCTCCCCTGGCTCGCTCGCTGGGCACAAATTCGATGAACAACGATGTGGGGGTTGGCTTACTATGGGTGCCCGTGTCCTAGCTGGCTCGCCCACCGCTGCCGCACGCTGGGCAAGCAGCCCATGCAGGGCCTGCATGGGGCTGTTGAGGCGTGCCTTTCGTGCCCATGGTCTGTGTGACGCGGCTCCCCTGGCATGGTCGCTAGGCACTATGTCGTGGGGCTGGCTCGAGATGGGTGTCTGTGGCCTTGCTGGCCTGCCCACCACTGCTGCACTCTGGGCAAGGAGCCCATGTCGTTCCTGCTAGGGGCTGCTGAGGTGTGCCTCACGTGCCCATCTTCTGTGCAATGCAGCTCCCCTGGCTCCCTCGCTACGCACTATGTGGAGGGGCTGGCGCGCCCATAGCTGCCGCACACTGGGCAAGCAGCCCATGCCATGCCTGCTATGGGCTGCCGAGGCATGCCTTTTGTGCCCAGTGTTCGTGCGACGTGGCTCCCCTGGCTCACTCACTGGGTAGTAAGTGGATGGGCTGGGACGAGGGGCCTGGCTCGTGATAGGCGCCCGTGGCCTGGCTGGCATGCCACAGCTACAGCACGCTGGCCAAGCAGCCCATGCCGTGCCTGCTGGGGGCTGCCGAGGCTTGTCTAATGTGCCCAGGGTCCGTGCGACGCGGCTCCCTTAGCTCGCTCGCTGGGCACCATGTCGACGGGCAGGGACGAGGGGACTGGCTCGCGTTGGGCTACCGTGGCCTTGCTGGCCTGCCCACCGCTGCGACACGCTGGGCAAGAAGCACATGCCATGCCTACTGGGGGCTGCGAGGCATGCCTCCTATGCCCAGGGTCCATGTGACGCAGCTCCCCTTGCTCGCGATGGGCGCCAGTGGCCTGGCTGGCGTGCCCACCGCTGCTGCACGCTGGGCATGCATTCCATGCCGTGCCTGCTGTAAGCTGCGTAAGCATGCCTCCCGTGCCCAGGGTCCATGCGACACGGCTCCCCTTGCTCACTCTCTGGGCACTATGTCGAGGGGCAGGGATGACAGGGCTTGCTCGCGATTGGTGCCAGTGGCCTGGGAGGTGTGCCCACCGCTGCTGCATGCTGGGCAAGAAGCCCATGTAGTACCATCTGGGGGGCAGGGACGAGGGGGCTGGCTCGCTATGGGCGCCTATGGCCTGGCTGGCATGCCCACCTCTGCCGCACGTTGGGCAAGCAGCCCATGCGATGCCTGCTGGGGGCTGTTGAGGCATGCCTCCCATGCCTAGAGTCCGTGCGATGCGTCTCCTCTAGCTCGCTCACTGGGCACCACTTCGAGGGGTAAGGACGAGGGCTCTGCCTAGCGATGGGCACCCGTGGCCTGGCTTGCGTACCTGCCGCTGCCGCACGTTGGGCAAGCAGCCCATGCCATGCCTTCTGGGGGCTGCTGAGGCATGCCTCCCATGCCCAGGGACCGTGAGCCGCGTCTCCCCTAGCTTGCTCGCTCGCTCGTTGGGCGCCTCTGGCCTGCCTGGCGCTCTCGCCCCTGCTGCACGTTGGACAAGCAGCCTATGCTGTTCCTTCTGGGGACTGCCGAGGCATGCCTCCGGAGCCCAGGGTCCGTGAGATGTGGCTCCCCTGGCTTCTATACTGGTCACCTTATTGAGGGGCAGGGACAAAGGGACAGGCTCGCAATGGGCGTCGGTGGCCTGGCTGGCGCGCCCACCGCTGCCGCACGATGGGCAAGCAGGGCCATGCCGTGCCTACTGGGGGCTGTTGAGGCATGCCTCCCATGACCAGGGTCCGTGCGACACGGCTCCCCTAGCTCGGTCGCTGGGCAGAATGTTGAGGTTTGGGGAGGAGTCGGCTGCCTCGTGATGGGTGCCACTGGCCTAGCTGGCACGACCACCGCTGCCGCACACTAGGCACATGTCCCATGCCGTGCCTGCTGGGGGCTGCCATGGCATGCCTCCCGTGCCCAGGGTCCATGCAACGCCGCTCCCCGGGCTCGTTCGTTAGGCCTAATGTCGAGGGACAGGGACGTCGGGGCTGGCTCGCTATGGGCGCCTGTGGCCTGGTTGGTGCGCCCACCGCTATCGTACGCTAGGCAAGCATCCCATGCCGTGCCTGCTGGTGGCTACCGAGGCATGTCTCCAAACCCAGGGTCCAAGCAACGTTGGTCCCTAGCTCGTACGCTGGGTACCATGTCGAGGGGCAGGGACAAAGGGGCTAGCTCGCTGGGCAAGCAGCCCATTCGGTGCCTACAGGGGGCTGTTGAGGCATGTCTCCCATGCCCAATGTCTATGCGACGCGGCTCCCCCGGCTCGCTCGCTGGGCACTAAGTTGAGGGGCTCGCTTGTGATGGGCGACCGTGGCCTCGCTGGCACGCACACCGCTGCAGCACGCTGGTCAAACAGCCCATGCCATACCTGCTGGGGGGTTCCGAGGCGTGCCTCTCATGCCCAGGGTCCATGCGATGCAGCTCCTCGGGCTCGCTCAGTGGGCATTATGTCGATGGGCTCGCTTGCGATGGGCCCTCGTGGCCTGGCTGGCATGCCCATCGCCGCAGCACACTGGGCAAGTAGCCCATGGCATGCCTTTTGGGGGATGCCAAGGCATGTCTCCCATGCCCAGGGTCCGTGCAACGCGGCTCCCCTGCCTCGGTCGCTTGGCACTACGACGAGGGGCAGTAACGAGCAGGCTGGCTCGCGATGGGTGCCCGTGGCCTGGTTGGCGCGCCCACCGTTGCCACACGCTGGGCAAGCGGCCCATGGCATCCCTGGTGGGGGCTTCCGAGGCTTGCCTCCCATGCCCAGTGACTTTGCAATGCGGCTTCCCTGGCTCGCTCGCTTGGCACTATGTCGAGGGGCAGGGACGAAGGGGCTGGCTTGAGATTGGCGCCCGTGGCCTTGCTGGCGCCCCCACCGTTGCCGCACGATGGGCAAGCAGCCCATGCCGTGCCTGCTGGGGGCTGCCAAGGCATGCCTCCCGTGCCCATGGTCCATGCGATGCGGCTCTCCTAGCTCGCTCACTGCGCACTATGTCGAGGGGTAGGGACGAAGGGGTTGGCTAGTGATGGACGCCCTTGGCCTGGCTGGCGCGCCCACTGCTGCCGCACGCTGGGCAAGCAACCCATGTCGTGCCTGTTGGGGGCGGCCGAGGCGTGCTTCCCATGCCCAGTGTCTTTGCAACGCGACTCCGCTGGCTTGCTCGTTGGGCACTATGTCGAGGGGCTGGCTCGCATTGGCCGCCTGTGGCCTCGCTGGCGTGCCTACTGCTGCGGCACGCTGGGCAAGCAGCCAATGCCGTGCCTGCTCGGGGATCCCTAGGTGTGCCTCCCCTGCCCAGGGTCCATGTGACGGGGCTCCCTTGGCACGCTCGCTGGGCACTATGTCGAGGGGCAGGGACGTGGGGGCTAGCTAGTGATGGGCACTCGTGGCTTGGCTGGCGCGCCCACTGCTACCGCACGATGGGCAAGTAGCCCATGCCATGCCTGCTGGGGGCTGCCGAGGCTTGCCTCCCATGCCTAGTGTCTTTGCGACGCGGCTCCCCTGGCTCGCTCGTTGGGCACTATTTCGAGGGATTGGCTCGCATTGGCCGTTTGTGGCCACGCTGGCATGCCCACTGCTGCGGCACGCTGGGCAAACAGCCCATGCCATGCCCGCTGGGGGCTACCTAGGTGTGCCTCCGCTGCCCAGGGTCTGTGCGACAGGGCTCCTCTGGCTCGCTTGCTGGGCACGATGTCGAGGGGCTGGCTCGATATAGGCGCCTATGGTGTCACGGGCGTGCCCACCGCTGTCTCACGTTGGGCAAGCAGCCCATACCGTGCCTGCTGGGGGCTGTCAAGGCATGCCTCCCGTGCCCTGGGTCCATGCGACGCGACTCCCCTGGCTCGCTCGTAGGGCACTACATCGAAGGGCAGGGATGAGGGGGCTGGCTAGTGATAGGTGCCCGTGGCCTGGCTGGTGCACCCACCGCTGCCGCACGCTGGGCAAGCAACCCATGCCGTGCCTGTTAGGGGCCACCGTGGAGTGCCTCCCATCTCTAGTGTCTGTGCGACATGGCTCCCCTGGCTCGCTCACAGGGCACTATGTCAAGGGGCTGGCTGGTGTTTGGAGCCTGTGGCCTCGCTAGCGAGCCCACCGCTGTGGCACACTGGGCAAGCAGCCCATGCTGTGCCCACTGAGGGCTGCCTCGGGGTGCCTCCCCTGCCCAGGGTCTGTGCAGCGGGGCTCCCCTGGCTCGTTCATTGGGCACTATATCGAGGGGCTGGCTTGTGATGGGCGCCCGTGGCTTGGCTGGCGCGCCCACCGCTGCAGCACGTTGGGGAAGCAGCCCATGCCGTGTCTGCTGGGGGCTGCCAAGGCGTGGCTCCCGTGCCTAGGGTGGTCCGCGCGATGCGGCTCCCATGGCTCGCTCGCTGCGTACTATGTCGAGCGGTAGGGACGTGGGGGCTGGCTAGCGATAGGTGCCTGTGGCCTGGCTGGCATGCCCACCGCTGCCACACGCTGGGCAAGCAGCCCATGCCATGCCTACTGGGGGCTGCCGAGGCGTGCCTCCCATGCCTAATGTCCATGCGACGCGGCTCCCCTAGCTCGCTCGTTGGGCACTATGTCAAGGGCTGGCTTGCGATGGCCACGAAGAAGCCTGGCTCGCACGGCCACCGCTGCCTCACGTTGGGCACATGGCCGATGCCATACCTACTGGGGGCTACCAACGCGTGCCTCTCGTGCCCAGGGCCTGTGCGACGCGGCTCCCCTGGCTGGCTCGCTGGGCACTACGTCAAGGGTCGGGGACGAGGGGGTTGGCTCGCGATGGGCACCACTGGCTTGGGTGGCGTAACCACTACTGCTGTGCGCTTGGCCCTTGGCTGATGCTGCACCTGTTGGGGACTGCTGAGGCATGCCTCCCGTGCCCAGTGTCCGTGCGATGCGGCCCCCCCGGCTCACTCGCTGGGCACTACGTCGAGGGTCGGGGGCGAAGGGGCTGGCTTGCGATGGGCACCGGCTCGCAATGGGCGCAACCAGCCTGGCTCCTGCGCCCACATTTGCCGCACGCTGGGAACTTGGCCTATGCCGTAACTACTGAGGGCTATCGACGTGTGCCTCCTACGCCTAGGGCCCGTGCGACGCGGCTCCCCTGGCTCGCTCACTGGGCACTACGTCGAGGGTCGGGGACGAGGGGGTTGGCTAGCAATGGGCGCCACTGGCCTGGCTGGCGCGCCCACAGCTGCAGCACGCTGGGAAATTGGCCCATGGTGTGCCTGCTAGGGGCTGCCAAGGCTTACCTCCTAGGCCCAGGGTCCATGCGATGCGGCTCCCCTTGCTTGCTCACTGTGCACCATGTCGAGGGGCAGGGACGAGGGGACTAGCACGTGATTGGCGCCCATGGCCTTGCTGGTGTGCCACCACTGCCGCACACTGGGCAAGAAGCCCATGTGATGCCTGCTGGGGGATGCTGTGGCATGCCTCCCATGCATGGCGTATGTGCGATGTGGTCCTCTGGCTCGCTCGCTGGGCAGTAAGTCGAGGCGCAAGGACGATGGGGCTGGCTCGCGATGGGTGCCCGTGGCCCGGTTGGCGCGCCCATCGCTATCGAACGATGGGCAAGCAGCCCATGACGTGCCTGCTGGGGGCTTCTGAGGCATATCTCTCGTGCCCAGGGCCTGTGCGACGCGGCTCCCCTGGCTGGCTTGCTGGGCAGTACGTTGAGGGTCGGGCACGAGGAGGCTGGCTCGCGATGGGCGCCATTGGCATGGCTTGCGCGCCCACAGCTGCCGCACACTGGGCACTTGGACCATGCCGTGCCTGCTGGGGGCTACCGAGGCATGCCTCTGGTGCCCAGTGTCCATGTGACATGGCTCCCTTGGCTCGCTCACTGGGCACCACGCAGATGGTCAAGGACAAAGGTGCTGGCACGCGATGGGTGCCCGTGGCCTTACTGGTGTGCCACCGCTGCTGCACGCTAGGCAAGAAGCCCATGCCCTACCTGTTGGGGGGTGCTGAGGCATGAATCCCCTGCATGGCATCTGTGCGACGTGGCTCCCCTGGCTCACTCGCTGGGCAGTAAGTCAAGCCACAGGGACGACGTGGCTCCCCTTGCTGGTGCACCCACCGCTGCCACACTCTGGGCAAGCCACCCATGCCGTCCCTGCTGGCGGCTGCCGAGGCATGCCTCCCATGCCCAAGGTCCGTGTGACGCGGCTCCCATAGCTGCCGCACTCTGGGCACTTGGCCCATGTTGTGCTTCCTGGGGGCTGCCAAGGCATGCTACCCGGGCCCATGGTCCATGCGATGCGACTCCCCTGGCTCGCTTGCTGGGCACCATGTTGAGGGGCAGGGACGAGGGGGCTGGCACGCGATGGCGCCCTTGGCCTCGCTGGTGTGCCACCGCTGCCACACGCTGGGCAAGCAGACCATGCCATGCCTTCTGGCGGGTGCCGAGGCATGCCTCCCATGCATGGCATCTATGTGACGTGGCTCTCCTAGCTCGCTCGCTGGGCAGTAAGTCGAGCCGCAGGGACGAGGGGGCTGGCTCGCGATGGGCGGCCATGGCCATGCTAGTGCGCCCACCGCTGCTGCACTCTGGGCAAGCCGCCCATGCCGTCCCTGCTTGGGGCTGCCGAGGCATGCATTCCATGCCCAGGGTCCATGCGACGCGGCTCTCCTGGCTCACTCGCTAGGCACCATGTCGAGGGGCAGGGACAAGGGGGCTGGCACGCGATGGCGTCCGTGGCCTCGCTGGTGTGCCACCGCTGCCGAACGCTGGGCAAGCAGACCATGCCATGCCTTCTGACGGGTGCCGAGGCATGCGACACAGTCGACTTGAATCATTGAATTCCGTTTGTGAAGGCACGCGACACAAGGTCCTGATGTCACCCACGAAAAGCCAACGTATGGCTCGGGGTCGAGCTTGAAGCAACGTGCTAGCCGACAGCTTGACACGGGAGCATGGAGCCTACCAACGCACACGAGTAGATCACCACTCACACACCGCCCGTATAAATGGGCAGCAACAGCACCAAACGTGCTGCAAGCCGCCGAGCGAAAGGGCCATCGATCATGCAGGTCGTCGAGTGCCGCCGCACCCAAGCCGCTAAGCACGAAATTGTTTCGATAGCGAGGGACGATTCTTTGATGCCAAAGGACCATCGATGAGGCCTTGGCAGCAGGGGTGTCACGTGGTGCCCAGGCTCGCTGTGTGGCTTGCTCGATGCTAACGACAGACAATCGTGTCGTCAACCACGCTGCGCAACGAGTCCGCCTCGGCAAGCCTGAGCATTGGGATCCAATCCCACATCCGCCACCTTGAGGGCCTGCAACGAAGCACTCGTGTAGCATGCATCATCGTTAGCTTTGTCGCCCACACCGTTGTACTTGTCTAGCCACATCCCAGCTTATTATCCCACGATTTAGTAGATTTTGTTTCCCACGTTTTTCTCATCGATGAGGCCTTGGCAATAGGGGTGTCACACTGTGCCCAAGCTGGCCGTGTGGCTCATTCGATGCTAACGACCGACGATCGTGCTGCATAACGAGTCCGTCGAGGCAAGCCTGAGGGTCGGGATCCAACCCTGCGTCTACCGCCTCGAGGGCCTACGACGAAGCACTCCGCATGCTCAAAATCCCCCCAACGATTTGGCCCTCGCGTAGCATGCATCATCGTTAACTTCTCTGCCCACACCGTCGAGCTTGTCTAGCCACATCCTAGCTCATTATCCCACGACTTAGCAGATTTTGTTTCCCACATTTTTCCCACCAATGAGGCCTTTGCAACAAGGGTGTCGCGCCGTGCCCAAGCTGGCCATGTGGCTTGCTCGATGCTAACGGTTAACGATCATGTTGTTGATCGCGCTACACAACGAGTTCGTCTAGGCAAGCCTGAGTGTCGGGATCCAACCCCGCGTCCCCCGCCTCGAGGGCCTACGACGAAGCACTCCGCATGCTCAAAATCCCCCCAATGATTTGGCCCTCGTGTAGCTTGCATCATTAATAGCTTCATCGCCCACACCGTCGAGCTTGTCTAGCTACATCCCAACTCATTATCTGACGATTTTTCTCGTTTCGTTGCCCATAATTTAGTGGATTTCATTTCCCACGTTTTCCCTACTCCGTTGGCTTCTGATTGGGCATCCCACACTCTTCAACTGACGTCGTCGGCCGCCTGCCTGCCGGCAGTGGTGGCCGCCACAGCCCCGCACCACTGACTGGATGGGCAAGGCAGAAAGCCACCCTGCCCATGCCATGCGTGCTGGGTTGTGCTTGTCCATATGGGATGGGCAGGGGGGAGCACGCATGGCCCGTTGGCATCCAGCAAGCTTGGTGACCACCTCCCCCCTAAGGAGTCTTAAATGAAATTTCACTCCGGCAGGAGGAAACGTCAATATGTCTGAGCCGTTGTAATGGGTCTACAAAGTTATTTACTTGGAATTTTGAGCTAAAGTTTTGTACATAAATGGAGAATAATCATATCTACCACCACAAAATATTTCAGAATTTTCTGGGTACTAAATTTTTTTTAATCAATTTTTTACAGTGGAAAATTGAAAAAATCGTCAAAAATAGCCCGTGAGTCGAAATGATCCAAAACTTCAGGGCAGACTCCTTATGAATTACATAATTTATTTGAGTCATTTCGAGACGAATTTCGTGATGAAAAGACTATCAATTCACATCAATTTCGCAACTGGGCATTGCGGCCAGCAGGCTGGGGCAGCTATGCCTCTGCCTGGCCTAGGGTGCATGCTGGCTGCCTTGTCCAACTAATCTCCAGCCACCCCATGGCTGCCCTCAGGGTCCATCACAGCCAGGGGACACGGCCAAGCCCAGCTTGCCCATGAAATTAGTGCCCACAGCACGTGCCAAGCCTAACAACATGCTCGTGACTGGCTCGCGTGGGGCACCCCTGGCAAGGCTGGCGCCGTGCCTGCTGCAGACTGCTATGGCACCTTTGGCTCGCACGCTGGGGATCATGTTGAGCGCAGGAACGAGGGGGCTGGCTCGCGATGCTGCACGCTGGGCAAGCAGCCCATGCCGTGCCTGCTGGGGGTTGTCGAGGCGTGTCTTTCGTGCCCAGGGTCCATGCAATGCAGCTCCCATGGCTCACTCACTTGACACCATGTTGATGGGCAGGGATGAGGGGGCTGGCTCGCGATAGGCACTCGTGGCCTGGCTGGCGCGCCCACCGCTGCCGCACACTAGGCAAGCAGCCTATGCCGTGCCTGCTGGCGGCTGCCAAGGCATGCCTCCCATGCCAGGTTCCATGTGACGCGGCTCCCCTCGCTCGCTCGCTGGAAAATAAGTCGAGGGGCAGGGACGAGGGGGCTGGCTCGTGATGGGAGCCCATGGCTTGGCTAGTGCACCCACTATTGTCGCACGTTGGGCAAGGAGCCCATGCCATTCCTGTTGGGGGCTATCGAGGCATGCTCCCATGCCCAGAGTCTGTGCGACACGACTCCCTTGGCTCGCTCGCTGGGCACCATTTCGACGGGTAGGGATGAGAGGATTGGCTCGCGATGGGCGCCCGTAACCTGGCTGGCATGCCCACCGCTGCCACACGCTGGGCAAGCACCCATGTCGTGCCTGCTGGGGGCTGCCGAGGCATGCCTCCCATGCCAAGGGAATGTGCGACATGGCTCCCCTGGCTTGCTTGCTTGGGACCATTTCGAGCGGCAGGGACAAGGAGGCTGGCTCGGGATGGGCGCCCATGACCTGGCTAGCGCGCCCACTACTGCCACACGCTGGGCAAGCAGCCCATGCCGTGCCATCTGGGGGCTGTGAGGCTTACCTTCTGTGCCCAAGCTATGTGTGACATGGCTCCCCTGGCTTGCTTGCTTGGGACCGTTTCGAGCGGCAGGGACAAGGGGGCTGGCTCGCGATGGGCGCCCGTGACCTGGCTGGCGCGCCCACTATTGCTGCACGCTAGGCATATGGCCTATGCCGTGCCTGCTGGGGGCTGCAGTGGCATGCCTCCCATGCCCAGGGAAGGTGCAACACGGCTCCCATGGCTCGCTCGCTGGGCAGTAAATCGAGGGGCAGGGAAAAAGGGGCTGGCTCGCGATGGGCGCCCGTGGCCTGGCTGGCGTACCCACTGCTGCTGCACGCTGGGCAAGCAGCCCATGCCATCCCTGCTGGGGGCTGCCGAGCCATGCCTCCAGTGCCCAACGCCCATGCGGAATGGCTCCCCTGGCATGCTCGCAGGGCATTACGTTGAGGGACAGGGACGACGGGGCTGGCTCGCGAGGGGCACCAGTGGCCTGGCTGGCACGCCCACTGCTGCCTCATGCTGGGCAAGCAGCCCTTATTGTGCCTGCTGGGGGCTGCCGAGGCATGTCTGCCATGCCCAGGGTCCGTGCGATACAGCCCCCATGGTTCGCTCGTTGGGCACTATTTTGAGTTTTGGGGACGAGGGGGCTGGCTCGCGATGGGCACCACTTGCCTGTTAGGGGCGCCCACTGCTGCCACACGTTGCGCTCATGGCCCATGCCATGCTTGCTGGGGGCTGTTGTGGCTTGCCTCCCGTGCCCAGGGTCGGTGCAACATGGTTTCCATGGTTTGCTCGCTGGCCATCATGTTGAGGGGCAGGGACAAGGGCTGGCTCACGATGGGCTATCGTGGCCTTGCTGGCGCGCTCACCGGTGGCGCACGCTTGGTAGGCTGCCCATGCCGTTCCTGCTATGGGCTGCGAGGCATGCCTCCCGTACCCAGGGTCCGTGCGACACGGCTTTCCTGGCTGGCACGCTGGGCTTTGTGTCGAGGGGCAGGGACGAGGGGGCTGGCTGGCGATGGGTGCCAGTGGCCTGGCCGGCGCTCCCACCGCTGCCGCACGCTGGGCAAGCAACCCTTGCTGTGCTTGCTGTGGGCTGCTGAGCATGCCTCCCATGCCTAGGGTCCGTGCGATGCGGCTGCCCTGGTTCGCTCGCTGGGCACTATGTCGAGGTTTGGGGATGAGGGGGCTGGCTCACGATGGGCGCCACTTGCCTGGCTGGCGCTCCCACTGCTACCACACGCTGGGCTCATCGCCGATCTTGTGCCTATTGGGGTCTACCATGGCATGCCTCCCAGGCCCAGGTTTGGTGCAACGTGGCTCCCATGATTCGCTGGCTGGGCACCATGTCGAGGGGCAGGGATAAGGGGGCTGGCTCGCGATGGGCTCCCGTGGCCTGGCTGGCGCACCCACCGCTAGTGCACACTTGGCAGGCTGCCTTGTCTGTGCCAGCTAGGGGCTGCTGAGCATGCCTTGAATGCCCAGGGTCCGTGCGACACGGCTCTTCTGGCTCGCTCGCTGGGCTCTGTGTCGAGGGGCAGGGACGAGGGG